>NC_046144.1:2219408-2233155 GCF_010993605.1 Petromyzon marinus | reverse complement strand
GAGGAGGAGGTGGACGAGGAGGTGGACGAGGAGGTGGACGAGGAGGAGGTGGATGAGGAGGAGGTGGATGAGGAAGAGGTGGACGAGGAGGAGGTGGATGAGGAGGAGGTGGATGAGGAGGAGGTGGACGAGGAGGAGGTGGATGAGGAGGAGGTGGATGAGGAGGAGGTGGATGAGGAGGAGGTGGATGAGGAGGAGGTGGATGAGGAGGAGGTGGATGAGGAGGAGGTGGATGAGGATGAGGTGGATGAGGAGGAGGTGGATGAGGAGGAGGTGGATGAGGAGGAGGTGGATGAGGAGGAGGTGGATGAGGAGGAGGTGGATGAGGAGGAGGAGGTGGATGAGGAGGAGGAGGTGGATGAGGAGGAGGTGGATGAGGAGGAGGTGGATGAGGAGGAGGTGGATGAGGAGGAGGAGGTGGATGAGGAGGAGGTGGATGAGGAGGAGGTGGATGAGGAGGAGGTGGATGAGGAGGAGGTGGATGAGGAGGAGGTGGATGAGGAGGAGGTGGATGAGGAGGAGGTGGATGAGGAGGAGGTGGATGAGGAGGAGGTGGACGAGGAGGAGGTGGATGAGGAGGAGGTGGATGAGGAAGAGGTGGACGAGGAGGAGGTGGATGAGGAGGTGGATGAGGAGGAGGTGGACGAGGAGGTGGATGAGGTGGACGAGGAGGAGGTGGACGAGGAGGTGGAGGAGGTGGACGAGGAGGAGGTGGATCAGGAGGTGGATGAGGAGGTGGATGAGGTGGACAAGGATGAGGTGGACGAGGAGGAGGTAGATGAGGTGGACGAGGATGAGTGGGTGGAGGTGGTGGACGAGGTGGAGATGGAGTAGGAGGACGAAGAGGTGGACGAGGAGGAGGTGGACAAGGAGGAGTGGGTGGAGTAGGAGGTGGACGAGGTGGAGTAGGAGGTGGACGAGGTGGAGTAGGTGGAGTGGGTGGACGTGGTGGACGAAGAGGAGTGGGTGGAGTAGGAGGTGGACGAGGTGGAGTAGGTGGAGTGGGTGGACGAGGTGGACGAGTGGGTGGACGAGTGGGTGGACAAGGTGGAGTAGGTGGAGTGGGTGGACGAGGTGGACGAGTGGGTGGACGAGGTGGTGGATGAGGAGGTGGACGAGGTGGAGTGGGTGGAGTGGGTGGACGAGGTGGGTGGACGAGGTGGAGTGGGTGGAGTGGGTGGACGAGGTGGACGAGTGGGTGGACGAGATGGAGGTCCCAATACTCACCGGCTGCGTGGGGAGAGAGGTGGACGACGAGTGGGTGGACGAGGTGGTGGATGAGGAGGTGGACGAGGTGGAGTGGGTGGACGAGGTGCTGGATGAGGAGGTGGATGAGGAGGTGGACGAGGTGGAGTAGGTGGAGTGGGTGGCCGAGGTGGACGAAGTGGGTGGACGAGGAGTGGGTGGACGAGGTGGTGGAGTAGGTGGAGTATGTGGAGTAGGTGGAGTGGGTGGACGAGATGGTGGAGTAGGTGGAGTGGGTGGACGAGGTGGACGAGTGGGTGGACGAGGTGGAGGTCCCAATACTCACCGGCTGCGTGGGGAGAGAGGTGGACGACGAGGTGGACGAGGTGGTGGACGAGGTGGTGGATGAGGAGGTGGACGAGGAGGTGGACGAGGTGGAGTAGGTGGAGTGGGTGGACGCCCGGGGCGAGCAGACGAGGCGTAGGGAGAGACGGGGACCCCACAGGGTCGTCCAGAGCCCGGTCCACCACACCATCGTCACCGGGGATCTGGGATCACGGAACCAGGGGTCAGGGACCTGGAATCAGGGACCTGGGATTAGAGACCTGGGATTAGAGACCTGGGATTAGAGACCTGGGATTAGAGACCTGGGGTTAGGGACCTGGGATTAGAGACCTGGGATCAGGGACCTGGGATTAGAGACCTGGGATTAGAGACCTGGGATTAGAGACCTGGGGTCACGGAACCTGGGATTAGAGACCTGGGGTCACGGAACCTGGGATTAGAGACCTGGGATTGGAGACCTGGGTTAGCGACCTGGGATTAGAGATCTGGGGTTAGAGACCTGGGATTAGGGACCTGGGTTTAGAGACCTGGGATTAGAGACCTGGGATTTGGGACCTGGGATTAGAGACCTGGGATTAGAGACCTGGGGTCACAGAACCTGGGATTAGAGACCTGGGATTGGAGACCTGGGTTAGCGACCTGGGATTAGAGACCTGGGGTTAGAGACCTGGGATTAGAGACCTGGGATTAGAGACCTGGGATTAGAGACCTGGGATTAGAGACCTGGGATTAGGGATCTGGGATCACGGAACCTGGGGTCAGGGACCTGGGTTTAGAGACCTGGGATTAGAGACCTGGGATTAGAGACCTGGGGTCAGGGATCTGGGATTAGAGACCTGGGATTAGAGCGCTGGGATTAGGGACCTGGGATTAGAGACCTGGGATTAGAGACCTGGGATTAGAGACCTGGGATTAGAGACCTGGGATTAGAGACCTGGGGTCAGGGACCTGGGATTAGAGACCTGGGATCACGGAACCTGGGATTAGGGACCTGGAATTAGAGACCTGGGATTAGAGACCTGGGATTAGAGACCTGGGATTAGAGACCTGAGATTAGAGACCTGTGATTAGAGACCTGGGATTAGAGACCTGGAATTAGAGACCTGGGATTAGGGACCTGGGGTTAGAGACCTGGGATTAGAGACCTGGGATTGGGGACCTGGGATTGGGGACCTGGGATTAGAGACCTGGGATTAGAGGCCTGGGATTAGAGACCTGGGCTTAGAGGCCTGGGATTAGAGACCTGGGATTAGAGACCTGGGATTAGAGGCCTGGGATTAGAGACCTGGGATTAGAGACCTGGGATTAGAGACCTGGGATTAGAGACCTGGGATTAGAGACCTGGGGTCAGGGACCTGGGATTAGAGACCTGGGATTAGAGACCTGGGATTAGAGACCTGGGATTAGAGGCCTGGGATTAGAGACCTGGGATTAGAGACCTGGGATTAGAGGCCTGGGATTAGAGACCTGGGATTAGAGACCTGGGATTAGAGACCTGGGGTCACGGACCTGGGATTAGAGGCCTGGGGTCACAGAACCTGGGATTGGGGACCTGGGATTATGAAACTGGAATTAGGGATCTGGGTGTGGGGACCTGGGTCTGTTGGGGCAAAGTGCTGCGAGCCTTGAAGCAGAACCGACCACGCCCGGCCGCCTTTGTCTCTCCCCCCCCCCAGTGTGTACACAGTGGACACACACACAAAGACAAAGCTCCCCCAGGTAGCCTCTAACATGACTGTAGGGGAAAGTGGCTGTCAGTCGTGGAGAGTAGCAGCAGCAGTGTCTATGAAGGCTACCGGCACTGTGGCTACACACACAGTGTGAGTGGTGTGAGTGGTGTGGCCGGAACCACGCCCGGCCGCCTTTGTCTCTCCCCCAGTGGCTACACACAGTGGGGACACACAAAGACAAAGCTCCCCCAGGTAGCCTCTAACAGACCGTAGGGGCAAGTGGCTGTCAGTAGCAGCAGCAGTGTCTATGAAGGCTACCGGCACTGTGGCTACACACACAGTGTGAGTGGTGTGAGTGGTGTGGCCGGAACCACGCCCGGCCGCCTTTGTCTCTCCCCCAGTGGCTACACAGTGGGGACACACAAAGACAAAGCTCCCCCAGGTAGCCTCTAACAGACCGTAGGGGCAAGTGGCTGTCAGTAGCAGCAGTGTCTATGAAGGCTACCGGCACTGTGGCTACACACACAGTGTGTGTGGTGTGAGTGGTGTGGGCGGACCCACGCCCGGCCGCCTTTGTCTCTCCCCCCCCCCACTCAGCGACCACCAAATTTCAGGCCGAGTCAACCTAAGGGCAGGGCCGCCCAAGACCGCTTCGAGATTTTTTTTAAAAAAATCGTCACTAGGTGTAACAACAACAACAACATCAGCAACGACGACGACTACGTCATTGCGGCGGCTGTGCCAGGCTAGGTGCACCTCCACCTCCACGACCACCACCACGAGGTAACGCAACCCACCTTGTTACGCGTGGGACAGTGAAGCCGCGCCCACCGGTGCGCTCCGATTGGCTCTCCTCAGCCTGCGCCGCGACGTCACCGCGCAGACGACGGCGATGACGTCATCGCGCAGCCGCCGATGACGTCATCTCGCCGCCCGTCCCCTCACCTACGTCACCCCGCAACCGACAAAAACGTCACCGCGCAGTCCTCTTACGTCACCGCGCTACCACCCCCCCGCCCCCTCTATGACGTCAACTCGCCGATATTAACGTCACCGCGCAACCGACAAATACGTCACCGCGCAGTCCTCTTACGTCACCGCGCTACCACCCCCCCCCGCCCCCTCTATGACGTCACCGCGCCGACATAAACGTCACCGCGCAACTGACAAATACGTCACCTCGCAGTCCTCTTACGGCACCGCGTTACCACCCCCCCCTTTCCGCCCCCTCCATGACGTCACCGCGCCTACACCAACGTCACCGCGCAACCGACAAAAAACGTCACCGCGCAGCCCCGCAACGTCACCGCGCTACCAATAAAACCCGCCCCCTCTCACGCGTCACCGCCCCGGCCCCCTCCCCACACCAACGACGTCACCGCGCCGCCGACGTCACGTCCGCCTTCTTCCCTGCCCTGGGCTCGTGGTGGTGACGCAGCCGCCATGGTGAGCTCCGTCTCCGCCGCCATCACCGCCTCGCGCCGCAATCCGCCTCGCATCGTCGCCATCGCGCCCCGCCGAGCTCTCGCGGAGCTCGCGGCGGACCCGCGCCATCGTCGCCCTTCGATCGGCGTCGATATTTCGCTTCGCGCTTTTGACGCAGCCCGCCCGTCCGTCCGTTCGCCGTTAAGTTCGCTTCGACGCTGGCGATTTTTTAATCTTTTACGCGGAGCGAGTTTCTCCCACTCCCCGTGAAAATGTTTTTTTAAACGCGAACGTAAAAGTTGTAGGTAGTGGGGTTTCGATTTTTTTGTTCGACGAACTTTTAAATGTTTAATTTTTTTTAAATAACTCATCGCTTAGGGGCGAGACTGTCTGGTAGGACAGCGCTGGAGTGAAAGAGCCACGTTCAGATACGGCCTTTAAGCCTTCAATTTGAGGCTTAAAGGCCGTATCTGAACGTGGCTCTTCAATTTGAGGCTTAAAGGCCGTATCTGAACGTGGCTCTTTCACTCCAGCGCTGTCCTACCAGACAGTCTCGCCCCCTTCACCTGATGAAGGCCGCTTGTGTTGTGGCCGAAACGTCGTGAGAATATTATTGTGTTATTTTATTTTATCAATTTATTATTTTATTATCATTCTACGTGACTTTACCGAAAGAACCAAAGAAGATGAATCATTGCAGTCACGAAAGCTTTAAATCGAAATTCATCGCTTAGGGTTCGATTGAAATAAATAGGCCTTAGGGTCTGAACACGTGGGATAGAGAACACGCACATACAGTGTGGTAGTGTACAGTGTTAGGTGTTCATCCAGCAGTGGATAAGTTAATGGTTGTACTGAGACACGGTGAACCACGTGGGTACACAGTGTGGTAGTGTACAGTGTTGGTGTTCATCTAGCAGTGGATAAGTTAATGGTTGTACTGAGACACGGTGAACCACGTGGGTTAGAGAACACACACATACAGTGTGGTAGTGTTGGTGTTCATCTAGCAGTGGATAAGTTAATGGTTGTACTGAGACACGGTGAACCACGTGGGTTAGAGAACACACATACAGTGTGGTAGTGTACAGTGTTGGTGTTCATCTAGCAGTGGATAAGTTAATGGTTGTACTGAGACACTGTGAACCACGTGGGATAGAGAACACACATACAGTGTGGTAGTGTACAGTGTTGGTGTTCATCCAGCAGTGGATAAGTTAATGGTTGTACTGAGACACGGTGAACCACGTGGGATAGAGAACACACATACAGTGTGGTAGTGTTGGTGTTCATCCAGCAGTGGATAAGTTAATGGTTGTACTGAGACACGGTGAACCACGTGGGTTAGAGAACACACATACAGTGTGGTAGTGTTGGTGTTCATCTAGCAGTGGATAAGTTAATGGTTGTACTGAGACACGGTGAACCACGTGGGTTAGAGAACACACACACAGTGTGGTAGTGTTGGTGTTCATCCAGCAGTGGATAAGTTAATGGTTGTACTGAGACACGGTGAACCACGTGGGTTAGAGAACACACACACAGTGTGGTAGTGTTGGTGTTCATCCAGCAGTGGATAAGTTAATGGTTGTACTGAGACACGGTGAACCACGTGGGATAGAGAACACACATACAGTGTGGTAGTGTTGGTGTTCATCTAGCAGTGGATAAGTTAATGGTTGTACTGAGACACGGTGAACCACGTGGGTTAGAGAACACACACATACAGTGTGGTAGTGTTGGTGTTCATCTAGCAGTGGATAAGTTAATGGTTGTACTGAGACACGGTGAACCACGTGGGTTAGAGAACACACACATACAGTGTGGTAGTGTTGGTGTTCATCTAGCAGTGGATAAGTTAATGGTTGTACTGAGACACGGTGAACCACGTGGGTTAGAGAACACACACATACAGTGTGGTAGTGTTGGTGTTCATCTAGCAGTGGATAAGTTAATGGTTGTACTGAGACACGGTGAACCACGTGGGTTAGAACACACACATACAGTGTGGTAGTGTTGGTGTTCATCTAGCAGTGGATAAGTTAATGGTTGTACTGAGACACGGTGAACCACGTGGGTTAGAGAACACACATACAGTGTGGTAGTGTTGGTGTTCATCTAGCAGTGGATAAGTTAATGGTTGTACTGAGACACGGTGAACCACGTGGGTTAGAGAACACACATACAGTGTGGTAGTGTTGGTGTTCATCTAGCAGTGGATAAGTTAATGGTTGTACTGAGACACGGTGAACCACGTGGGATAGAGAACACACATACAGTGTGGTAGTGTTGGTGTTCATCTAGCAGTGGATAAGTTAATGGTTGTACTGAGACACGGTGAACCACGTGGGATAGAGAACACACATACAGTGTGGTAGTGTTGGTGTTCATCCAGCAGTGGATAAGTTAATGGTTGTACTGAGACACGGTGAACCACGTGGGATAGAGAACACACATACAGTGTGGTAGTGTTGGTGTTCATCTAGCAGTGGATAAGTTAATGGTTGTACTGTGACACGGTGAACCACGTGGGTTAGAGAACACACACATACAGTGTGGTAGTGTACAGTGTTGGTGTTCATCTAGCAGTGGATAAGTTAATGGTTGTACTGAGACACGGTGAACCACGTGGGATAGAGAACACACACATACAGTGTGATGGTGTTGGTGTTCATCTAGCAGTGGATAAGTTAATGGTTGTACTGAGACACGGTGAACCACGTGGGTTAGAGAACACACACATACAGTGTGGTAGTGTTGGTGTTCATCCAGCAGTGGATAAGTTAATGGTTGTACTGAGACACGGTGAACCACGTGGGATAGAACACACATATACAGTGTGGTAGTGTTGGTGTTCATCTAGCAGTGGATAAGTTAATGGTTGTACTGAGACACGGTGAACCACGTGGGATAGAACACACATATACAGTGTGGTAGTGTACAATGTTGGTGTTCATCCAGCAGTGGATAAGTTAATGGTTGTACTGAGACACGGTGAACCACGTGGGATAGAGAACACACACATACAGTGTGGTAGTGTTGGTGTTCATCTAGCAGTGGATAAGTTAATGGTTGTACTGAGACACGGTGAACCACGTGGGTTAGAGAACACACACATACAGTGTGGTAGTGTTAGGTGTTCATCTAGCAGTGGATAAGTTAATGGTTGTACTGAGACACGGTGAACCACGTGGGTTAGAGAACACACACATACAGTGTGGTAGTGTTAGGTGTTCATCTAGCAGTGGATAAGTTAATGGTTGTACTGAGACACGGTGAACCACGTGGGTACACAGTGTGGTAGTGTAAAGTGTTGGTGTTCATCTAGCAGTGGATAAGTTAATGGTTGTACTGTGACACGGTGAACCACGTGGGTTAGAGAACACACATACAGTGTGGTAGTGTTGGTGTTCATCTAGCAGTGGATAAGTTAATGGTTGTACTGAGACACTGTGAACCACGTGGGATAGAACACATACAGTGTGGTAGTGTACAGTGTTGGTGTTCATCCAGCAGTGGATAAGTTAATGGTTGTACTGAGACACGGTGAACCACGTGGGATAGAGAACACACACATACAGTGTGATAGTGTTGGTGTTCATCTAGCAGTGGATAAGTTAATGTTTGTACTGAGACACGGTGAACCACGTGGGATAGAGAACACACACATACAGTGTGGTAGTGTTGGTGTTCATCTAGCAGTGGATAAGTTAATGGTTGTACTGAGACACGGTGAACCACGTGGGTTAGAGAACACACACATACAGTGTGGTAGTGTTGGTGTTCATCTAGCAGTGGATAAGTTAATGGTTGTACTGAGACACGGTGAACCACGTGGGTTAGAGAACACACATACAGTGTGGTAGTGTTGGTGTTCATCTAGCAGTGGATAAGTTAATGGTTGTACTGAGACACGGTGAACCACGTGGGTTAGAGAACACACACATACAGTGTGGTAGTGTTGGTGTTCATCTAGCAGTGGATAAGTTAATGGTTGTACTGAGACACGGTGGACCACGTGGGATAGAGAACACACACGTACAGTGTGGTAGTGTTGGTGTTCATCCAGCAGTGGATAAGTTAATGGTTGTACTGAGACACGGTGAACCACGTGGGATAGAGAACACACACATACAGTGTGGTAGTGTTGGTGTTCATCTAGCAGTGGATAAGTTAATGGTTGTACTGTGACACGGTGAACCACGTGGGATAGAGAACACACATACAGTGTGGTAGTGTTGGTGTTCATCCAGCAGTGGATAAGTTAATGGTTGTACTGTGACACGGTGAACCACGTGGGTTAGAGAACACACATACAGTGTGGTAGTGTTGGTGTTCATCTAGCAGTGCATAAGTTAATGGTTGTACTGTGACACGGTGAACCACGTGGGATAGAGAACACACATACAGTGTGGTAGTGTTGGTGTTCATCCAGCAGTGGATAAGTTAATGGTTGTACTGAGACACGGTGAACCACGTGGGATAGAGAACACACATACAGTGTGGTAGTGTTAGGTGTTCATCCAGCAGTGGATAAGTTAATGGTTGTACTGAGACACGGTGAACCACGTGGGATAGAGAACACACATACAGTGTGGTAGTGTTGGTGTTCATCTAGCAGTGGATAAGTTAATGGTTGTACTGAGACACGGTGAACCACGTGGGTTAGAGAACACACACATACAGTGTGGTAGTGTTGGTGTTGGTGTTCATCTAGCAGTGGATAAGTTAATGGTTGCACAGGGAGACACGTGGAGAGGGACCCACAGGTATTTTACCCAACATAATTATCCAGTCAGAATCCTTATCCTGCAGGAGAAATCAGAAGAGCTACTAAGCTCTTTAGACACATGTCCAGGAAGGGGGGGGGGGGTGGTGGTGGCACAAAGACAAAGATCCCCCGTGTAGCCTTAACAGACTGTAGGGGCAAGTGGATGTTAGTAGTGAGTAGCAGCAGTGTCTAAAGCTACAGACAAAGATCCCCCGTGTAGCCTGAACAGACTGTAGGGGCAAGTGGCTGTTAGTAGCGAGTAGCAGCATCGTCTATGAAGGCTACAGACAAAGGTCCCCCGTGTAGCCTTAACATACTGTAGGGGCAAGTGGCTGTTAGTAGTGAGTAGCAGCAGTGTCTAAAGCTACAGACAAAGATCCCCCGTGTAGCCCTAACAGACTGTAGGGGCAAGTAGCTATTAGTAGCGAGTAGCAGCAGTCTCTAAATCTACAGACAAAGGTCCCCCGTGTAGCCCTAACAGACTGTAGGGGCAAGTGGCTGTTTAGTAGCGGGTAGCAGCAGCGTCTATGAAGGCTACAGACAAAGGTTCCCCGTGTAGCCCTAACAGACTGTAGGGGCAAGTGGCTGTTAGTAGCAGCAGTGTCTATGAAGGCTACAGACAAAGGTCCCCCGTGTAGCCTTAACAGACTGTAGGGGCAAGTGGCTGGTTAGTAGCAAGTAGCATCAGCGTCTATGAAGGCTACAGACAAAGATCCCCCGTGTAGCCTTCACAGACTGTAGGGGCAAGTGGCTGGTTAGTAGCGAGTAGCAGCAGCGTCTATGAAGGCTACAGACAAAGGTTCCCCGTGTAGCCTTAACAGACTGTAGGGGCAAGTGGCTGTTAGTAGCAGCAGTGTCTATGAAGGCTACAGACAAAGATCCCCCTTGTAGCCTTCACAGACTGTAGGGGCAAGTGGCTGTTAGTAGCGAGTAGCAGCAGTCTCTAAAGCTACAGACAAAGATCCCCCGTGTAGCCCTAACAGACTGTAGGGGCAAGTGGCTGTTTAGTAGCCAGTAGCAGCAGTGTCTAAAGCTACAGACAAAGATCCCCCGTGTGTAGCCTGTAACAGACTGTAGGGGCAAGTGGCTGTTAGCGAGCAGCGTCTATGAAGGCCGGAACGGTACACGATGGGGATGGGTGGCCAGCACCACGCGCCCGGCCGCCTTTGTCTCCCCCACTAGGCGATGGTTGACCACACCGCCGCTACACCAGCTGCTCGCCTGTGGCTGGGTCGACCTAGGGGGGCGAGCCCCCCTATGACCAAGTTGGGATAGTTCCAATTCGCAGCGCTAACCGCAGGCACGGCCGCTTTGTCCCACATAACACAACTCTGTCTCTCTCTCTGTCTCTCTGTCCCCCTCTCTCTCCCCTCTCTCTCTGTCTCTCTGTCCCCCTCTCTCTCCCCTCTCTCTCTGTCCCCCTCTCTCTCTCTCCGTCTCTGTCTGTCTCTATCCCCTCTCTCTCTCCCCCCCCTCTCTCTCCCCCTCTCCCCCTCTCTCTCTCTCCCCCTCTCTCTCCCTTTCTCTCTCTCTCTGTCCCCCTCTCCCCCTCTCTCTCCCCCTCTCTCTCTCTGTCTCCCTCTCCCCCTCTCGTCCCCCTCTCTCTCCCCCTCTCTCTCTTTCCCTCTCTCTCTCCCCCCTCTCTCTCTCTCCCCCTCTGTCTCCCTCTCCCCCTCTCGTCTCCCTCTCTCTCCCCCTCTCCCCCTCTCTCTCTGTCCCCCTCTCTCTTTCCCTCTCTCTCTCCCCCCTCTCTCTCCCCCTCTGTCTCCCTCTCCCCCTCTCGTCTCCCTCTCTCTCCCCCTCTCCCTCTCTCTCCCCCCTCTCCCTCTCTCTCTCCCCTCTCTCTCCTCTCTCTCTCTCCCCCCCCCCTCTCTCCCCCCCCCCCCTCTCTCCCCCCTCTCTCTCTCCCCCTCTCCCCCCCTCTACGCAGGTGAACGTTCCCAAGTCGCGCAGGACCTTCTGCAAGAAGTGTCGCAAGCACCAGCCGCACAAAGTGACGCAGTACAAGAAGGGAAAGGACTCCGTCTACGCTCAAGGTGAGGGGACACCCCCTGGAGCGGGTCCACGTAGCCGCCGTGACCAGGTCGAGGAGTGACCCCAAGTGCCACCTGTGATTTGTAAACAGATGAGTAATGTTTTATATATATATGTGTGTGTGTGTGTGCCTGGGGGAGCGGTAGTGTAGCGGTTAGCGCTATGAACCTGGCGACCCGGGTTCCGATTCCCGCTCACGGTCAACACCGTCAGTGACGATTATTTGAACCGGTCCCGGGCCTCCCCTAGGTCGACTCAGCCTCAAATGAGTACCTGGTGCGGTGTGTAGTAAACATCGTCACTGGGGAGACAAAGGCGGTCGGGCGTGGTGCTGGCCACCCACCCCCTCGTGTACCGTTCCGGCCTTCATAGGTGCTCGATAACAGCACTTGCCCCTACAGTCTGTTAAGGCTATATGGGGCATCTTTGTTTTGTTGTTTGTATGTGTGTGTGTGTGTATGTGAGTGTATGTGTGAGTATGTGTGTGTGTATGTGTGTGTATGTGTGTGTGTGTATGTGTGTGTATGTGTGTGTGTATGTGAGTGTATGTGTGTATGTGTGTGTGAGTATGTGTGTATGTGTGTGTGTGTATGTGTGTGGGGAGCGATAGTGTGGCGGTTAGCGCTACGCTGCGCTATGAACCTGGCGACCCGGGTTCGATTCCCGCTCACGGTCAACACCGTCAGTGACGATTATTTGAACCGGTCCCGGGCCTCCCCTAGGTCGACTCAGCCTCAAATGAGTACCTGGTGCGGTGTGTAGTAAACATCGTCACTGTGGAGACAAAGGCGGTCGGGCGTGGTGCTGGCCACCCACCCCCTCGTGTGTACCGTTCCGGCCTTCATAGGTGCTCGCTAACAGCACTTGCCCCTACAGTCTGTTAAGGCTATACGGGGGATCTTTGTCTTTGTTGCCTTGCTAGTAAGCTCGCCACCACGTAAGGGTAAAGGGGCCGTGGTCAGTTGGACAATTAGACCCAAGCCAAAGCGTAACATCTAAAAAATAACGTTTAAAAATATATATTTTTTATTTTAATGATAGAATCTAGTATCGTCATCAGTGTGACAATAAGTGTAGCGAGTTTTGCAGTCGATAGCACACTGGGAAAGTGGGTTACAAATTGAGTTACAAGATTTGAGGATACTACTACAACCAGAGTTAAATTAAAGCGTGTATTAAGATAGTTTAATTTTTGTTGTTTATTTTTAATGATAGACTATAGTATCGTCATCAGTGTGACATAAGTATAGCGAGTTTTGCAGTCGATAGCACACTGGGAAAGTGGGTTACAAATTGAGTTACAAGATTTGAGGATACTACTACAACCAGAGTTTATTTAAAGCGTGTATTAAGATAGTTTAATTTTTGTTTATTTTTAATGATAGACTATAGTATTGTCATCAGTGTGACATAAGTATATCAAGTTTGCTGTCGATACCACATTGCGAAGTGGGTTACAAATTGAGTTACAAGATTTGAGGATACTACTACAACAGACGGAGCGAGTTAATGAAAGCGTGTATTAAGATAGTTTAATTGTGTTGTTTATTTTTTATGATAGAATCTAGTATTGTCATCAGTGTGACATAAGTATAGCGAGTTTTGCAGTCGATAGCACACTGGGATATAGCGAGTTTTGCAGTCGATAGCACACTGGGAAATGGGTTAACTACCTCGCCGGAGATGTTAACTACCTCGCCGGAGATGTTAACTACCTCGCCGGAGATGTTAACTACCTCGCCGGAGATGTTAACTACCTCGCCGGAGATGTTAACTACCTCGCCGGAGATGTTAACTACCTCGCCGGAGATGTTAACTACCTCGCAGGGAGATGTTAACTACCTCGCCGGGGATGTTAACTACCTCGCCGGGAGATGTTAACTACCTCGCCGGAGATGTTAACTCCCTCGCCGGGAGATGTTAACTACCTCGCCGGAGATGTTAACTACCTCGCCGGAGATGTTAACTACCTCGCCGGGAGATGTTAACTACCTCGCCGGGAGATGTTAACTACCTCGCCGGGAGATGTTAACTACCTCGCCGGGAGATGTTAACTACCTCGCCGGGAGATGTTAACTACCTCGCCGGAGATGTTAACTACCTCGCCGGGAGATGTTAACTACCTCGCCGGAGATGTTAACTACCTCGCCGGGAGATGTTAACTACCTCGCCGGAGACGTTAACTACCTCGCCGGGAGATGTTAACTCCCTCGCCGGGAGATGTTAACTCCCTCGCCGGAGATGTTAACTACCTCGCCGGAGATGTTAACTACCTCGCCGGGAGATGTTAACTACCTCGCCGGAGAGAGATGTTAAC
>NC_046144.1:2186908-2216908 GCF_010993605.1 Petromyzon marinus | reverse complement strand
ACTCCACCCACTACACACACTACACGCACCACACACTACACACACCACACACCCACTACACGCACCACCCGCCCACTACACACTCCACCCACTACACACACTACACACTCCACCCACTACACACACCACCCACACCACCCACTACACACTACACACCACCACCCACTACACACACTCCACCCACTACACACACTACACACACCACCCACTACACACACCACCCACTACACACACTACACACACCACCCACTACACACACCACCCACTACACACACCACACACCCACTACACGCACCACCCGCCCACTACACACTCCACACACTACACACACTACACACTCCACCCACTACACACACCACCCACTACACACACCACCACCCACCCACTACACACTCCACCCACTACACACTCCACCCACTACACACACCACCATCCACCCACCCACTACACACACCACCCACTACACACACCACCCACTACACACACCACACACCCACTACACGCACCACCCGCCCACTACACACTCCACCCACTACACACACTACACACTCCACCCACTACACACACTACACACACCACCCACTACACACACCACCCACTACACACACCACACACCCACTACACGCACCACCCACCCACTACACACACCACCCACCCACTACACACTCCACCCACTACACACACCACCCACTACACACACCACCACCCACCCACTACACACTCCACCCACTACACACTCCACCCACTACACACACCACCATCCACCCATCCACTACACACACCACCCACTACACACTCCACCCACCACACACCACCACCCACCCACTACACACTCCACCCACTACACACTCCACCCACTACACACACCACCATCCACCCATCCACTACACACATCACCCACTACACACTCCACCCACCACACACCACCACCCACCCACTACACACTCCACCCACTACACACACCACCACCCACCCACTACACACTCCACCCACTACACACACACACCACCATCCACCCACCCACTACACACACCACCCACTACACACTCCACCACCCACCCACTACACACTCCACCCACTACACACTCCACCATCCACCCACTACACACACCACCCACTACACACACCACCCACTACACACTCCACCCACTACACACTCCACCCACTACACACACCACACACTACACACTCCACCCACTACACACACTACACACACCACCCACTACACACACCACCATCCACCCACCCACTACACACACCACACACCCACTACACACACCACCCACTACACACCACACACACCACCACCCACCCACTACACACACCACACACCCACTACACACACCACTACACACACCACACACTACACACACCACCCACTACACACACCACACACACACTACACGCACCACCCACCCACTACACACACCACCCACTACACACTCCACCCACTACACACTCCACCATCCACCCACTACACACACCACCCACCCACTACACACTCCACCCACTACACGCACCACCCACCCACTACACACTCCACCCACTACACACTCCACCCACTACACACCACACACACCACCACCCACCCACTACACACTCCACTCACTACACACTCCACCCACTACACACTCCACCCACTACACACTCCACCCACTACACGCACCACCCACCCACTACACGCACCACCCACCCACTACACACACCACCCACTACACACTCCACCCACTACACGCACCACCCACCCACTACACACACCACCCACTACACACACCACCCACTACATACACCACACACCCACTACACGCACCACCCACTACACACACCACCCACCCACTACACACACCACCCACCCACTACACACACCACACACCCACTACACACTCCACCCACACACTACACGCACCACCCACCCACTACACACACCACGCACCCACCACCCACCCACTACACACACCACCCACTACACGCACCACCCGCCCACTACACGCACCACCCACCCACTACACACACCACCACCCACTACACACTCCACCCACTACACACACACACCACCACCCACCCACTACACGCACCACCCACTACACACACCACCCACTACACACTCCACCCACTACACACTCCACCCACTACACACTCCACCATCCACCCACTACACACTCCACCCACTACACACACCACCCACCCACTACACGCACCACCCACCCACTACACACACCACCCACTACATACACCACCCACTACACACACCACACACCACACACACCACCCACCCACCACCCACTACACACACCACCCACCCACCACTCACACCACCCTACACTCTACTCACCCTACACCCACTCACCCGCCTGCTCAGCCCAGTCGTCCACCCACGCACTTGCCCACTAACCCATCTACTCGCCCACCCACTCACCCATCTACTCGCCCACCCACTCACCCATCTACTCACCCACCCAGCCATCTTCTCACCCACTCAGCCACCTACTCACTCAGCCATCTACTCGCCCACCTACTCCCCCATCTACTCACCCAGCCATCTACTCACCCACACACTCCCCCATCTACTCACCCACCCAGCCATCTACTCACCCACCCAGCCATCTACTCACCCACCCAGCCATCTACCCACCCACCCAGCCATCTACTCACCCACCCAGCCATCTACTCACCCACCCAGCCATCTACTCACCCACCCAGCCATCTACTCACCCACCCAGCCATCTACTCACCCACCCACCCATCTACTCACCCAGCCATCTACTCACCCACCCAGCCATCTACTCACTCACCCAGCCATCTACTCACTCACCCAGCCATCTACTCACCCACCCAGCCATCTACTCAGCCATCTACTCACTCAGCCATCTACTCACCCATCCACCGTCACCCACTCGTCCACCCACTCATCCACACAAATCCGATGTATGGAAACCGTATTTTGGTTTGTGCATGGAGAGACTAACTTTGCGTGTGTGTGTCCGTGTGTGTCTGTCTGGGTGTTCATTCGTGTCTGGGGGTGTGTGTGTGTCTGTGTGTGTGTCCGTGTCGCTGTGTGTCTGCATGGGTGTGTTTTTGCGTGTGTGTCCGTTGCTGTGTGTGTGTCTGTCTGTGTGTATCTGCGCGTGTCCGTGTGTGTGTCTGTGTCGCTGTATGTGTCTGCGCGTGTGTGTCTGTGTGTGTCTCTGCGTGTGTGTCTGCGTCTGTGTGTCTGCGTGTGTGTGTCTGCGTGTGTGTGTCTGCGTGTGTCTGTGTGTGTCCATGTCTGCGTGTGTCTGTGTGTCCGTGTCTGCATGTCTCTCTGCGTGTGTCTCTGCGCGTGTGTCTGTGTGTGTCTATGTGTCTGTGTGTCTCTGTGTGTGTGTCTGTGCGTCCTTGTCTCTCTGCGCACCGTGTCTCCCCCAGGGCCAAGTCATCCAGTTCTAGGCCTCGTCTCGTCACGCCCCCACCGCCCAGCGCTGAACACGTGCCCAACAACAACTACAACACGTGCCCAACAACACGTGTGTGTGTGTGTGTACACAACAACAACAACTACAACACGTGTGTGTGTGTGTACAACAACAACTACAACACGTGTGTGTGTACAACAACAACTACAACACGTGTGTGTGTGTGTGTACAACAACAACTACAACACGTGTGTGTGTGTGTGTACAACAACAACTACAACACGTGTGTGTGTGTACAACAACAACTACAACACGTGTGTGTGTGTGTGTACAACAACAACTACAACACGTGTGTGTGTGTGTGTACAACAACAACTACAACACGTGTGTGTGTACAACAACAACTACAACACGTGTGTGTGTACAACAACAACTACAACACGTGTGTGTGTACAACAACAACTACAACAACACGTGTGTGTGTGTACAACAACACGTGTGTGTGTGTGTACAACAACAACTACAATACGTGTGTGTACAACAACACGTGTGTGTGTGTGTACAACAACACGTGTGTGTGTGTACAACTACAACACGTGTGTGTGTGTACAACTACAACACGTGTGTGCCCTGGGCTAATAAAGAGTGCCCTGCAATCACAACCAAACACGTTGTGTGCCACCTTGTCCCTCCTTACTGTGTCGCTGGGCGTGCGGTCAGCACTACGTCGCTGTGTCTGGGGGAGCGGTGGTGCAGTGGTTAGCGCGGTGCGTCTGGGGGGAGCGGTGGTGCAGTGGTTAGCGCTGTGCGTCTTTGGGGGGAGCGGTGGTGCAGTGGTTAGCGCGGTGCGTCTGGGGGGAGCGGTGGTGCAGTGGTTAGCGCTGTGCGTCTTTGGGGGGAGCGGTGGTGCAGTGGTTAGCGCGCTACGACTTTGGGGGGAGCGGTGGTGCAGTGGTTAGCGCGGCGCGTCTGGGGGGGAGCGGTGGTGCAGCGGTTAGCGCTACGTCTGGGGGGGGAGCGGTGGTGCAGCGGTTAGCGCTACGACTTTGGGGGGAGCGGTGGTGCAGCGGTTAGCGCTACGTCTGGGGGGGGAGCGGTGGTGCAGCGGTTAGCGCGGTGCGTCTGGGGGGAGCGGTGGTGCAGCGGTTAGCGCTACGTCTGGGGGGGAGCGGTGGTGCAGCGGTTAGCGCGGTGCGTCTGGGGGGGAGCGGTGGTGCAGTGGTTAGCGCGGTGCGTCTTTGGGGGAGCGGTGGTGCAGCGGTTAGCGCTACGTCTGGGGGGAGCGGTGGTGCAGTGGTTAGCGCTACGTCTGGGGGGAGCGGTGGTGCAGTGGTTAGCGCTACGACTTTGGGGGGAGCGGTGGTGCAGCGGTTAGCGCGGTGCGTCTGGGGGGAGCGGTGGTGCAGCGGTTAGCGCTACGTCGCTACGTCTGGGGGGAGCGGTGGTGCAGTGGTTAGCGCTACGACTTTGGGGGGAGCGGTGGTGCAGCGGTTAGCGCGGTGCGTCTGGGGGGAGCGGTGGTGCAGCGGTTAGCGCTACGTCGCTACGTCTTTGGGGGGAGCGGTGGTGCAGTGGTTAGCGCGCTGCGTCTGGGGGGGGAGCGGTGGTGCAGCGGTTAGCGCTACTACCGTCTTTGGGGGGAGCGGTGGTGCAGCGGTTGGGGCTGCGACTTGGGCAAAGGGCAGAGTTCCATTCCCGGCCAACGCCTCCGGTGATCGTCATCCAAACCGGTCCTGGGCCTCCCCTAGGTCGACTCGGCCTCAAATGGGTTCGCTACACCGCCGCCGCTGGTGGAAGCTGTGTCGCCTTGGTCTGTCGCTCGGCATGGGAGATTCTCGGCCACGGAGGGGGCGTGGCCTCACGGAGGAGGCGTGGCCTCATTGAGGGGGCGTGGCCTCACGTAGGGGGCGTTGCCTCTCGGACGGGTCCTTGCCTCACGGAGAGGGCGTGGCATCATGGAGGGGCGTGGCCCCTCGCAGGGGGCTTCTTCACGGAGGGGGCGTGGCCTCATGGAGGGGGCGTGGCCTCACAGGGGCGTGGCCTAACGGAGGTGGGGGGGGCGTGTTAGGCACACCCCCTCGGTGAGGCAGACGTGATAGCTGCCTCCCCTTGGCGCTTTTTCATTTGCAGTTTCACGACGAGACCAGCGAGCCCGCAACACCTTCATACACACCACGGTGAAATAAGTTACCCGGGGTGTGGAAGGCGAGGACGTGAAATGAAGGGCGGGAGGAGGGCGTTCTACAAACATCTGCATTGGTGACACACACACAGAGAGAGAGAGAGATAGTAAACGGGCTTATTGCCATGCGCTCCGTCCTGTTACTGAGGGGTTGCGCAATCAGAGAGGGGAGGCTGGGCTGGTCGCTGCCTCACCTCCTCGCCTCTCCCCCCCCCCCCCCCACCCCCTCGCATTTGCAAAATTTGTCGATTTTTGTTTTACCACCACCATCAAAGTGATGGCGAATCGTACAGGAAGCGAATTTTCATAACGTGCGGCGGGCGGGGGGAGGAAAAACAACTAAAAATATTAATATTTTATTTTCGGTCGTTCTTCGTTTTTAACTTTTAGTAACGGCCTTGTTTTCATTGGCGCGTGACGGGCGGTGAGGCTCTGCCGCCTCCCCTTACCGCACGTGCCTGTCCCACCCACCCCACCCACCCCACCCACCACCACCACCACCCCCCACCACCAATGGAACATCTGTGCCGGGTCGAGAGACGTTCACAACGGGGCTGACCCCTAGGATTCATCCTTGGGGGTGGTGGTGGTGTGGTTGGTGTGGGTGGTGTGGGTGGTGTAGGTGGTGTGGGTGGTGTGGGTGGTGTGGGTGGTGTGGGTGGTGTGGTTGGTGTGGTTGGTGTGGGTGGTGTGGTTGGTGTGGGTGGTGTGGTTGGTGTGGTTGGTGTGGTTGGTGGTGGTTGGTGTGGGTGGTGTGGGTGGTGTGGGTGGTGTGGGTGGTGTGGGTGGTGTTGTTGGTGTTGTTGGTGTGGTTGGTGTGGGTGGTGTGGGTGGTGTGGGTGGTGTGGGTGGTGTGGTTGGTGTGGGTGGTGTTGTTGGTGTGGGTGGTGTGGGTGGTGTGGGTGGTGTGGTTGGTGTGGGTGGTGTGGGTGGTGTGGTTGGTGTGGGTGGTGTGGTTGGTGGTGGTTGGTGTGGGTGGTGTGGGTGGTGTGGGTGGTGTGGGTGGTGTGGGTGGTGTTGTTGGTGTGGTTGGTGTGGGTGGTGTGGGTGGTGTGGGTGGTGTGGGTGGTGTGGTTGGTGTGGGTGGTGTTGTTGGTGTGGGTGGTGTGGGTGGTGTGGGTGGTGTGGTTGGTGTGGGTGGTGTGGGTGGTGTGGTTGGTGTGGGTGGTGTTGTTGGTGTGGGTGGTGTGGGTGGTGTGGGTGGTGTGGTTGGTGTGGGTGGTGTGGGTGGTGTGGTTGGTGTGGTTGGTGTGGGTGGTGTTGTTGGTGTGGGTGGTGTGGGTGGTGTGGGTGGTGTGGTTGGTGTGGGTGGTGTGGGTGGTGTGGGTGGTGTGGGTGGTGTGGGTGGTGGTGGTGGTGTGGTTGGTGGTGTGGTTGGTGTGGTTGGTGTGGGTGGTGTAGTTGGTGTGGTTGGTGTGGGTGGTGTGATTGGTGTGGGTGGTGTGGGTGGTGTGGTTGGTGTGGGTGGTGTGGTTGGTGGTGTGGTTGGTGTGGTTGGTGTGGTTGGTGTGGTTGGTGTGGTTGGTGTGGGTGGTGTGGGTGGTGTGGTTGGTGTGGGTGGTGTGGGTGGTGTGGGTGGTGTGGTTGGTGTGGGTGGTGTGGGTGGTGTGGTTGGTGTGGGTGGTGTGGTTGGTGTGGTTGGTGTGGGTAGTGTGGGTGGTGTGGTTGGTGTGGTTGGTGTGGGTGGTGTGGGTGGTGTGGGTGGTGTGGGTGGTGTGGGTGGTGTGGTTGGTGTGGGTGGTGTGGGTGGTGTGGTTGGTGTGGGTGGTGTGGGTGGTGTGGTTGGTGTGGGTGGTGTGGGTGGTGTGGTTGGTGTGGTTGGTGTGGTTGGTGTGGGTGGTGTGGGTGGTTTGGTTGGTGTGGTTGGTGTGGGTGGTGTGGTTGGTGTGGTTGGTGTGGGTGGTGTGGGTGGTGTGGGTGGTGTGGTTGGTGTGGGTGGTGTGGGTGGTGTGGGTGGTGTGGGTGGTGTGGGTGGTGTGGTTGGTGTGGGTGGTGTGGGTGGTGTGGGTGGTGTGGTTGGTGTGGTTGGTGTGGTTGGTGTGGGTGGTGTGGTTGGTGTGGTTGGTGTGGCGTGCGCTTAGCCTGCAGGCCCCATCTCGGGTGTGAGACTGGCAGAAGGAGTAGGAGGAGCTCACAAATCCCTCGGAAAGTTCTGGACGGGCTCATCTCATCTCTCCTCTCCTCCAGCTCTCAAAGGGGGTGGTGGTGGTGGTGGTTGGTGTGGTTGGTGTGGTTGTTGTGGGTGGTGTGGGTGGTGTGGGTGGTGTGGTTGGTGTGGGTGGTGTGGTTGGTGTGGTTGGTGTGGTTGTTGTGGGTGGTGTGGGTGGTGTGGGTGGTGTGGTTGGTGTGGGTTGTGTGGTTGGTGTGGTTGGTGTGGGTGGTGTGGTTGGTGTGGGTGGTGTGGGTGGTGTGGGTGGTGTGGTTGGTGTGGGTGGTGTGGGTGGTGTGGTTGGTGTGGGTGGTGTGGGTGGTGTGGTTGGTGTGGGTGGTGTGGGTGGTGTGGGTGGTGTGGTTGGTGTGGTTGGTGTGGGTGGTGTGGTTGGTGTGGTTGGTGTGGTTGGTGTGGGTGGTGTGGTTGGTGTGGTTGGTGTGGGTGGTGTGGTTGGTGTGGTTGGTGTGGTTGGTGTGGGTGGTGTGGGTGGTGTGGTTGGTGTGGTTGGTGTGGTTGGTGTGGGTGGTGTGGGTGGTGTGGTTGGTGTGGTTGGTGTGGGTGGTGTGGGTGGTGTGGGTGGTGTAGGTGGTGTGGGTGGTGTGGTTGGTGTGGTTGGTGTGGGTGGTGTGGGTGGTGTGGGTGGTGTGGTTGGTGTGGTTGGTGTGGGTGGTGTGGGTGGTGTGGGTGGTGTGGTTGGTGTGGTTGGTGTGGTTGGTGTGGGTGGTGTGGGTGGTGTGGTTGGTGTGGTTGGTGTGGGTGGTGTGGTTGGTGTGGTTGGTGTGGGTGGTGTGGGTGGTGTGGTTGGTGTGGTTGGTGTGGGTGGTGTGGGTGGTGTGGTTGGTGTGGGTGGTGTGGTTGGTGTGGTTGGTGTGGGTGGTGTGGGTGGTGTGGTTGGTGTGGGTGGTGTGGTTGGTGTGGTTGGTGTGGGTGGTGTGGGTGGTGTGGTTGGTGTGGTTGGTGCGGGTGGTGTGGGTGGTGTGGGTGGTGTGGTTGGTGTGGTTGGTGTGGTTGGTGTGGGTGGTGTGGGTGGTGTGGTTGGTGTGGTTGGTGTGGTTGGTGTGGCGTGCGCTTAGCCTGCAGGCCCCATCTCCCGTGTGAGACTGGGAGGAGGAGTAGGAGGAGCTCACAAATCCCTCGGAAAGTTCTGGATGGGCTCATCTCATCTCTCCTCTCTCGCCTCCGGCTCTCGAAGGGGGGTGGTGGGTGGGTGGGTGGTGGGTGGGTGGGTGGGTGGTGGTGGGTGGGTGGGTGGTGGTGGGTGGGTGGGTGGTGGTGGGTGGGTGGGTGGTGGGTGGAAGCAGGCAGGGGCACGCGGTTTGACTGCTGCGTCATTCACGATTTGGAACTTTGGCGCGTGCACGAATCCCATTCTCGTCGGTGCTTTCGGTTGAAGGGGGCCGTCCGTAAATGACGTCACTCACCTAGAGGACGGGGTGGGGGCGTGGTCTTTGAGAGGAACGTGACGTCACGTAACAATGCCTCGACCAAAAACATGAAACTAAATTTTTCAATGGCACGGAATTATTTTTTTTTTTTCAAGTAGTGGTACCCCAAAACTTCCGCAGCTCTTAAAAATTCTCCTTTTTCACACCGTCAATAGGTAAACTCCCCCTCCTCTCCCCTCGCCAACTGGCATGTTCACCCGCATGTACAACACCTACTACGCCGTTCATCATGCTAAGTCGGCCAATCAAATGCTAATTTGTATACTCTTTGGTTCTATTGGCTAAAGTCGTCACGTAGGTAGAAAAAAATCAAATGACAAAAATCACGACGTTTCGGCCACAACACAAGCGGCCTTCATCAGGTTGAAGGGACCAGGCTGTCTGGTAGGACAGCGCTGGAGTGAGAAAAAGCCAAGCTCAGATCGCGACCTTTAAGCTGTGTGAGAAGAAACAAAGCGCCTTGACAAAGGAATTAGCATAGAATTTAGCATTGAAATGGCTCATTGAAAGAGCTAAGTTAAAGTATACACATCCGCAGAGGCACCCCTTGACAAAGGAATTAGCATAGAATTTAGCATTGAAATAACTGAGGGATTAGCTTGTGACTGGTCACAGAAATGGCTATGTTAAAGTCAAAGCCTACACATCCGCAGAGGCACCCCTTGACAAAGGAATTAGCATAGAGTTTAGCATTGAAATGGCTCATTGAAATAGCTAAGTTAAAGTATACACATCCGCAGAGGCACCCCTTGACAAAGGAATTAGCATAGAATTTAGCATTGAAATGGCTCATTGAAATTGCTAAGTTAAAGTATACACAACCGCAGAGGCACCCCTTGACAAAGAAATTAGCATAGAATTTAGCATTGAAATGGCTCATTGAAATAGCTAAGTTAAAGTATACACCTCCGCAGAGGCACCCCTTGACAAAGGAATTAGCATAGAAATTAGCATTGAAATGGCTCATTGAAATAGCTAAGTTAAAGTATACACATCCGCAGAGGCACCCCTTGACAAAGGAATAAGCATAGAATTTAGCATTGAAATGGCTCATTGAAATAGCTAAGTTAAAGCATACACATCCGCAGAGGCACCCCTTGACAAAGGAATTAGCATAGAATTTAGCATTGAAATGGCTCATTGAAATAGCTAAGTTAAAGTATACACATCCGCAGAGGCACACGTTTACAAAGGAATTAGCATAGAATTTAGCATTGAAATGGCTCATTGAAATAGCTAAGTTAAAGTATACACATCCGCAGAGGCACCCCTTGACAAAGGAATTAGCATAGAATTTAGTATTGAAATGGCTCATTGAAATAGCTAAGTTAAAGTATACACATCCGCAGAGGCACCTCTTGACAAAGGAATTAGCATAGAAATTAGCATTGAAATGGCTCATTGAAATAGCTAAGTTAAAGTATACACATCCGCAGAGGCACCCCTTGACAAAGGAATTAGCATAGAATTTAGCATTGAAATGGCTCATTGAAATTGCTAAGTTAAAGTATACACATCCGCAGAGGCACCCCTTGACAAAGGAATTAGCATAGAATTTAGCATTGAAATGGCTCATTGAAATAGCTAAGTTAAAGTATACACATCCGCAGAGGCACCCCTTGACAAAGGAATTAGCATAGAATTTAGCATTGAAATGGCTCATTTAAATAGCAAAGTTAAAGTATACACATCCGCAGAGGCACACGTTTACAAAGGAATTAGCATAGAATTTAGCATTGAAATGGCTCATTGAAATAGCTAAGTTAAAGTATACACATCCGCAGAGGCACCCCTTGACAAAGGAATTAGCATAGAATTTAGTATTGAAATGGCTCATTGAAATAGCTAAGTTAAAGTATACACATCCGCAGAGGCACCTCTTGACAAAGGAATTAGCATAGAAATTAGCATTGAAATGGCTCATTGAAATAGCTAAGTTAAAGTATACACATCCGCAGAGGCACCCCTTGACAAAGGAATTAGCATAGAATTTAGCATTGAAATGGCTCATTGAAATTGCTAAGTTAAAGTATACACATCCGCAGAGGCACCCCTTGACAAAGGAATTAGCATAGAATTTAGCATTGAAATGGCTCATTGAAATAGCTAAGTTAAAGTATACACATCCGCAGAGGCACCCCTTGACAAAGGAATTAGCATAGAATTTAGCATTGAAATGGCTCATTTAAATAGCAAAGTTAAAGTATACACATCCGCAGAGGCACCCCTTGACAAAGGAATTAGCATAGAATTTAGCATTGAAATGGCTCATTGAAATAGCTAAGTTAAAGTATACACATCCGCAGAGGCACCCCTTGACAAAGGAATTAGCATAGAATTTAGCATTGAAATGGCTCATTGAAATAGCTAAGTTAAAGTATACACATCCGCAGAGGCACCCCTTGACAAAGGAATTAGCATAGAAATTAGCATTGAAATGGCTCATTGAAATAGCTAAGTTAAAGTATACACATCCGCAGAGGCACCCCTTGACAAAGGAATTAGCATAGAATTTAGCATTGAAATGGCTCATTGAAATAGCTAAGTTAAAGTATACACAACCGCAGAGGCACCCCTTGACAAAGGAATTAGCATAGAATTTAGCATTGAAATGGCTCATTGAAATAGCTAAGTTAAAATATACACATCCGCAGAGGCACCCCTTGACAAAGGAATTAGCATAGAATTTAGCATTGAAATGGCTCATTGAAATAGCTAAGTTAAAGTATACACCTCCGCAGAGGGCACCCCTTGACAAAGGAATTAGCATAGAAATTAGCATTGAAATGGCTCATTGAAATAGCTAAGTTAAAGTATACACATCCGCAGAGGCACCCCTTGACAAAGGAATTAGCATAGAATTTAGCATTGAAATGGCTCATTGAAATAGCTAAGTTAAAGTATACACATCCGCAGAGGCACCCCTTGACATAGGAATTAGCATAGAATTTAGCATTGAAATGGCTCATTGAATAGCTAAATTAAAGTATACACATCCGCAGAGGCACCCCTTGACAAAGGAATTAGCATAGACTTTAGCATTGAAATGGCTCATTGAAATAGCTAAGTTAAAGTATACACATCCGCAGAGGCACCCCTTGACATAGGAATTAGCATAGAATTTAGCATTGAAATGGCTCATTGAATAGCTAAATTAAAGTATACAAATCCGCAGAGGCACCCCTTGACAAAGGAATTAGCATAGAATTTAGCATTGAAATTGCTCATTGGAATTCCTAAGTTAAAGTATACACATCCGCAGAGGCACCCCTTGACAAAGGAATTAGCATAGAATTTAGCATTGAAATGGCTCATTGAAATAGCTAAGTTAAAGTATACACATCCGCAGAGGCACCCCTTGACAAAGGAATTAGCATAGAATTTAGCATTGAAATGGCTAATTGAAATTGCTAAGTTAAAGTATACACATCCGCAGAGGCACCCCTTGACAAAGGAATTAGCATAGAATTTAGCATTGAAATGGCTCATTAGAATTGCTAAGTTAAAGCATACACATCCGCAGAGGCACCCCTTGACAAAGGAATTAGCATAGAATTTAGCATTGAAATGGCTCATTGAAATAGCTAAGTTAAAGTATACACATCCGCAGAGGCACCCCTTGACAAAGGAATTAGCATAGAATTTAGCATTGAAATGGCTCATTGAAATAGCTAAGTTAAAGTATACACATCCGCAGAGGCACCCCTTGACATAGGAATTAGCATAGAATTTAGCATTGAAATGGCTCATTGAAATAGCTAAGTTAAAGTATACACATCCGCAGAGGCACCCCTTGACAAAGGAATTAGCATAGAATTTAGCATTGAAATGGCTAATTGAAATTGCTAAGTTAAAGTATACACATCCGCAGAGGCACCCCTTGACAAAGGAATTAGCATAGAATTTAGCATTGAAATGGCTCATTAGAATTGCTAAGTTAAAGCATACACATCCGCAGAGGCACCCCTTGACAAAGGAATTAGCATAGAATTTAGCATTGAAATGGCTCATTGAAATAGCTAAGTTAAAGTATACACATCCGCAGAGGCACCCCTTGACATAGGAATTAGCATAGAATTTAGCATTGAAATGGCTCATTGGAATTGCTAAGTTAAAGCATACACATCCCCAGAGGCACCCCTCGACAAAGGAATTAGCATAGAATTTAGCATTGAAATGGCTCATTGAATAGCTAAATTAAAGTATACACATCCGCAGAGGCACCCCTTGACATAGGAATTAGCATAGAATTTAGCATTGAAATGGCTCATTGAATAGCTAAATTAAAGTATACACATCCGCAGAGGCACCCCTTGACAAAGGAATTAGCATAGACTTTAGCATTGAAATGGCTCATTGAAATAGCTAAGTTAAAGTATACACATCCGCAGAGGCACCCCTTGACATAGGAATTAGCATAGAATTTAGCATTGAAATGGCTCATTGAATAGCTAAATTAAAGTATACAAATCCGCAGAGGCACCCCTTGACAAAGGAATTAGCATAGAATTTAGCATTGAAATTGCTCATTGGAATTCCTAAGTTAAAGTATACACATCCGCAGAGGCACCCCTTGACAAAGGAATTAGCATAGAATTTAGCATTGAAATGGCTCATTGAAATAGCTAAGTTAAAGTATACACATCCGCAGAGGCACCCCTTGACAAAGGAATTAGCATAGAATTTAGCATTGAAATGGCTAATTGAAATTGCTAAGTTAAAGTATACACATCCGCAGAGGCACCCCTTGACAAAGGAATTAGCATAGAATTTAGCATTGAAATGGCTCATTAGAATTGCTAAGTTAAAGCATACACATCCGCAGAGGCACCCCTTGACAAAGGAATTAGCATAGAATTTAGCATTGAAATGGCTCATTGGAATTGCTAAGTTAAAGTATACACATCCGCAGAGGCACCCCTTGACAAAGGAATTAGCATAGAATTTAGCATTGAAATGGCTCATTGAAATAGCTAAGTTAAAGCATACACATCCCCAGAGGCACCCCTCGACAAAGGAATTAGCATAGAATTTAGCATTTAAAAAGCTATTAACTTAGCTATTTCAATGAGCCATTTCAATGCTAAATTCTATGCTAATTCTTTGTCAAGGGGTGCCTCTGCCGATGTGTATGCTTTAACTTTAACATAGCCATTTCTGTGACCAGTCTCAAGCTAATCACTCAGCCATTTCAATGCTAAATTCTATGCTAATTCCTTTGTCAAGGGGTGCCTCTGCGGATGTGTATACTTTAACTTAGCTATTTCAATGAGCTATTTCAATGCTAAATTATATGCTAATTCCTTTGTCAAGGCGCTTTGTTTCTTCTCACACAGCTTAAAGGTCGCGATCTGAGCTTGTGGCTTCTTCCACTCCAGCGCTGTCCTCCAGACAGCCTGGTTCCTTCACCTGATGAAGGCCGCTTGTGTTGTGGCCGAAACGTCGTGATTTTTGTTATTTTATTTTTTTACCTACGTGGTGACTTTGCCGAATAGAACCAAAGAGTATGGATCCTTGCAGTCACGAATGCTTCAAATCTAGTATGGACAACACGTTCCGCTTAAATTTTGATTTTAAAGCTTTTCGTGAATGCAGTGATTCATATTCCTGGTTCTTTGGGTAAAGTCACCACCGCGTACATAGGGAAACAATAAAATCATAAAAATATAAAACAATAAAATTATTATTCTTGGTTCTTTCGGTAAAGTCACCACCACGTAGATAGGGAAACAATAAAATAATACAAAATATAAAACAATAAAATTATTGTAAAACAATTAAATTATTATTCTTGGTTCTTTCGGTAAAGTCACCACCACGTAGATAGGGGAAACAATAAAATAATAAAAATATAAAACAATAAAATTATTGTAAAACAATAAACGTATTATTCTTGGTTCTTTCGGTAAAGTCACCACCACGTAGAAGGGAAACAATAAAATAATAAAAATATAAAACAATAAAATAATTGTAAAACAAAATTATTATTCTTGGTTCTTTGGATAAAGTCTGTGGGTCTCTGTGCATGTCTGTGGGTCTGTATGCATGTCTGTGGGTCTCTATGCATGTCTTTGGGTCTCTGTGCATGTCTGTGGGTCTCTATGCGTGTCTGTGGGTCTCTGTGCATGTCTGTGCATGTCTGTGGGTCTCTATGCATGTCTGTGGGTCTCTATGCATCTCTATGCATGTCTGTGGGATCTCTATGCATGTCTGTGGGGTCTCTATGCATGTCTGTGGGTCTCTATGCATGTCTATGGGTCTCTATACATGTCTATGCATGTCTGTGGGGTCTCTATGCATGTCTGTGGGTCTCTATGCATCTCTATGCATGTCTGTGGGTCTCTGTGCATGTCTGTGGGATCTCTATGCATCTCTATGCATGTATGTGGGTCTCTATGCATGTCTGTGGGTCTCTGTGCATGTCTGTGGGATCTCTATGCATCTCTATGCATGTCTGTGGGTCTCTGTGCATGTCTGTGGGTCTCTGTGCATGTCTGTGGGTCTCTGTGCACGGCTGTGGGTCTCTATGCATGTCTGTGGGTCTCTGTGCATGTCTGTGGGTCTCTATGCATGTCTATGCATCTCTATGCATGTCTGTGGGTCTCTATGCATGTCTGTGGGTCTCTGTGCATGTCTGTGGGTCTCTGTGCATGTCTGTGGGTCTCTGTGCATGTCTGTGGGTCTCTGTGCATGTCTGTGGGTCTCTATGCATGTCTATGCATCTCTATGCATGTCTGTGGGTCTCTATGCATGTCTGTGGGTCTCTGTGCATGTCTGTGGGTCTCTGTGCATGTCTGTGGGTCTCTGTGCATGTCTGTGGGTCTCTGCGCATGTCTGTGGGTCTCTATGCGTGTCTGTGGGTCTCTATGCATGTCTGTGGGTCTCTGTGCATGTCTGTGGGTCTCTGCGCATGTCTGTGGGTCTCTATGCATGTCTGTGGGTCTCTGCGCATGTCTGTGGGTCTCTATGCGTGTCTGTGGGTCTCTGTGCATGTCTGTGCATGTCTGTGGGTCTCTATGCATGTCTGTGGGTCTCTATGCATCTCTATGCATGTCTGTGGGAGCTCTATGCATGTCTGTGGGGTCTCTATGCATGTCTGTGGGTCTCTATGCATGTCTATGGGTCTCTATACATGTCTATGCATGTCTGTGGGGTCTCTATGCATGTCTGTGGGTCTCTATGCATCTCTATACATGTCTGTGGGTCTCTGTGCATGTCTGTGGGATCTCTATGCATCTCTATGCATGTATGTGGGTCTCTATGCATGTCTGTGGGTCTCTGTGCATGTCTGTGGGTCTCTGTGCATGTCTGTGGGATCTCTATGCATCTCTATGCATGTATGTGGGTCTCTATGCATGTCTGTGGGTCTCTGTGCATGTCTGTGGGATCTCTATGCATCTCTATGCATGTCTGTGGGTCTCTGTGCATGTCTGTGGGTCTCTGTGCACGGCTGTGGGTCTCTGTGCATGTCTGTGGGTCTCTGTGCATGTCTGTGGGTCTCTGTGCATGTCTGTGGGTCTCTATGCATGTCTGTGGGTCTCTGTGCATGTCTGTGGGTCTCTGTGCATGTCTATGGATCTCTATGCATGTCTGTGGGTCTCTATGCATGTCTGTGTGTCTCTGTGCATGTCTGTGGGTCTCTGTGCATGTCTGTGGGTCTCTATGCATGTCTGTGGGTCTCTGTGCATGTCTATGGATCTCTATGCATGTCTGTGGGTCTCTATGCATGTCTGTGTGTCTCTGTGCATGTCTGTGGGTCTCTGTGCATGTCTGTGGGTCTCTGTGCACGTCTGTGGGTCTCTGTGCATGTCTGTGGGTCTCTGTGCATGTCTGTGGGTCTCTGTGCATGTCTGTGGGTCTCTATGCATGTCTGTGTGTCTCTGTGCATGTCTGTGGGTCTCTGTGCATGTCTGTGGGTCTCTATGCATGTCTGTGGGTCTCTGTGCATGTCTGTGGGTCTCTATGCATGTCTGTGGGGTCTCTATGCATGTCTGTGGGTCTCTGTGCATGTCTGTGGGTCTCTGTCCATGTCTGTGGGTCTCTGTGCATGTCTGTGGGATCTCTGTGCATGTCTGTGGGTCTCTATGCATGTCTGTGGGTCTCTGTGCATGTCTGTGGGTCTCTATGCATGTCTGTGGGTCTCTATGCATGTCTGTGGGTCTCTATGCATGTCTGTGGGTCTCTGTGCATGTCTGTGGGTCTCTGTGCATGTCTGTGGGTCTCTGTGCATGTCTGTGGGTCTCTATGCATGTCTGTGGGGTCTCTATGCATGTCTGTGGGTCTCTGTGCATGTCTGTGGGTCTCTGTCCATGTCTGTGGGTCTCTGTGCATGTCTGTGGGATCTCTGTGCATGTCTGTGGGTCTCTATGCATGTCTGTGGGTCTCTGTGCATGTCTGTGGGTCTCTATGCATGTCTGTGGGTCTCTGTGCATGTCTGTGGGTCTCTGTGTATGTCTGTGGGTCTCTATGCATGTCTGTGGGATCTCTATGCATGTCTGTGGGGTCTCTATGCATGTCTGTGGGTCTCTATGCATGTCTGTGGGTCTCTATGCATGTCTGTGGGTCTCTATGCATGTCTGTGGGTCTCTATGCATGTCTGTGGGTCTCTATGCATGTCTGTGGGTCTCTATGCATGTCTGTGGGTCTCTATGCATGTCTGTGGGTCTCTATGCATGTCTGTGGGTCTCTATGCATGTCTGTGGGTCTCTATGCATGTCTGTGGGTCTCTGTGCATGTCTGTGGGTCTCTGTGTATGTCTGTGGGTCTCTATGCATGTCTGTGGGTCTCTGTGCATGTCTGTGGGTCTCTGTGCATGTCTGTGTGTCTCTATGCATGTCTGTGGGTCTCTGTGCATGTCTGTGGGTCTCTGTGCATGTCTGTGGGTCTCTATGCATGTCTGTGTGTCTCTGTGCATGTCTGTGGGTCTCTGTGCATGTCTGTGGGTCTCTATGCATGTCTGTGGGTCTCTGTGCATGTCTGTGGGTCTCTATGCATGTCTGTGGGTCTCTATGCATGTCTGTGGGTCTCTATGCATTTCTGTGGGATCTCTATGCATCTCTATGCATGTCTGTGCATCTCTATGCATGTCTGTGGGTCTCTATGCATGTCTGTGGGGTCTCTATGCACGTCTGTGGGATCTCTATGCATGTCCGTGGGTCTCTCTGCATCCTGCAGTTACCGCTGAGAGTCACTGCTCAGATATCACAGCAGGGGGCAACAGACCATCAGCGGTGCCGATTTAAAGCCACCAGCGTGCCTGGTAAAAGCGCGCTCCGTGACCCCGCCAAGGCAGCCTCACAGCCTGCCCACAGGATCTCACCGATAATGTGGACTGTTCAGATCTTACCCACTCACCTACCCACTCACCCACTCACCTACCCACTCACCTACCCACTCACCTATTAACTCGCCCACTCACCTATTAACTCGCCCACTCACCTACCCACTCACCGATTAACTCGCCCACTCACCTACCCACTCACCTATTAACTCGCCTATTAACTCGTCCACCTACTCACTCACCTATTAACCCACCAACCTACCCACTCACCTAACCACTCACCTATTAACTCACCTATTAACTCGACCACCTACCCACTCACCTACCCACTCACCTATTAACTCACCCACCTACCCACTCACCAATTAACTCACTCACCTACCCACTCACCTACCCACTCACCTATTAACTCACCCACCTACCCACTCACCTATTAACTCACCCACCTGCCCACTCACCTACCCACTCAACTATTAACTCGCCTACCCAATCACCTATCAACTCGCCTTTTAACTCACCCACCTACCCATTCACCTATTAACTTACCCACTCACCTATTAACTCACCTATTAACTCACTCACTCACCCACCCACTCACCTATTAACTCGCCCAATCACCTACCCACTCACCTATTAACTTACCTATTAACTCACCAATTAACTCACCCACTCACCTGCCCACTCACCTATTAACTCACCCGCCTAACCACTCACCTATTAACTCACCTATTAACTCACCCACTCACCTACCCACTCACCTATTAACTCACCCACCACCCGCTCAACTACCCACTCACCTACCCACTCACCTATTAACTCGCCTACTCACCTATTAACTCACCTATTAATTCACCCACTCACCTACCCACTCACCTATTAACTCAACCACCAGCCACTCACCTACCCACTCACCTACCCACTCAACTATTAACTCACCCACCTACCCACTCACCTACCCACTCACCTATTAACTCACCCACTCACCTATTTACTCGCCCACCTACCCACTCACCTACCCACACACCTATTAACTCGCCCACTCACATACCCACTAACCTATTAACTCGCCCACTCACCTACCCACTCAACTATTAACTCACCCACCATCCACTCACCTACCCACTCATCTACCCACTCAACTATTAACTCACCCAGCTACCCACTCACCTACCCACTCTCCAATTAACTCGCCCACCTACTCACTCACCTACCCACTCACCTATTAACTCACCCACCTACCCACTCACCTATTAACTCATCGATTAACTCACCCAATCACCTACCCACACACCTATTAACTCACCCACCACCCACTCACCTACCCACTCACCTACCCACTCATCTATTAACTCGCCCACTCACCTATTAACTCACCCACACACCTACTCACTCACCTATTAACTCACCCACCAGCCACTCACCCACCAGCCACTCATCTACCCACTCACCTACCCACTCAACTATTAAATCACCCACCTACCCACTCACCTACCCACTCACCTATTAACTCGCCCACCTACCAACTCACCTATCAACTCACCCACCTACCCACTAATGTATTAACTCACCCACCTACCCACTCACCTATTAACTCACCCACTCACCTACCCACTCACCTATTAACTCACCCACCTACCCACTCACCTATTAACTCACCTACTCACCTATTAATTCACTCACCTACCCACTCACCTATTAACTCACCCACTCACCTATCAACTCACCCACCTACCCACTCACCTATTAATTCACTCACCTACCCACTCACCTATTAACTCACCCACTCACCTACCAACTCACCTATTAATCCACTCACCTATCCACTCACCTACCCACTCACCTATTAACTCACCCATTCACCTATTAATTCACTCACCTACCCACTCACCTCCCCACTCACCTATTAACTCACTCACCTACCCAATCACCTATTTACTCAAACACATACCCACTCACCTACCCATCTATTAACTCACCCACTCACCTAACCACTCACCTATTAATTCACTCACCTAACCACTCACCTATTAACTCACCCACCTAACCACTCACCTACCCACTCACCTACCCACCCACCTACCCACTCACTTACCCACTCACCTACCCACTCACCTATTAACTCACCCACCTACCCACTCACCTACCCACTCACCTATTAACTCACCCACCTACCCACTCACCTACCCACTCACCTATTAACTCACCCACCTACCCACTCACCTACCCACTCACCTATTAACTCACTCACCTAACCACTCACCTGCTCACTCACCTATTAACTCACCCACCTACCCACTCACCCAACTACCCACTCACCTAACCACTCACCTACGCACTCACCTATTAACTCACCCACCTACCCACTCACCTACCCACCCACCTACCCACTCACCTACCCACTCACCTACCTGCTCACCTATTAACTCACCCACCTACCCATTCACCCACCTACCCATTCACCTACCCACTCACCTACCCACTCACCTACTAACTCACCCACCTACACACTCACCTACCCACCCACCCACTCACCCAACTACCCACTCACCTACCCACTCACCTACCCACTCACCTATTAACTCACCCACCTACCCACTCACCTACCCACTCACCTATTAACTCACCCACCTACCCACTCACATACCCACTCACCTACCCACTCACCTATTAACTCACCAACCTACCCACTCACCTACCCACTCACCTACCCACCAACCGACCCACTCACCTACCCACTCACCTACCGACTCACCTATTAACTCACCCACCTACCCACTCACCTACCCACTCGCCTATTAACTCACCCACCTACCCACTCACCTATTAACTCACCCACCTACCCACTCACCTACCCACTCACCTATTAACTCACTCACCTAACCACTCACCTGCTCACTCACCTATGAATTCACCCACCTACTCACTCACCTACCAACTCACCTATTAACTCACCCACCTACCCACTCACCTTCCCACCCACCTACCCACTCACCCACCTACTCACTCACATACCCACTCACCTATTAACTCACCCACCTAACCACTCACCAACGCACCCACCCACTCACCCACCTACCCACTCAACTACCCACTCACCTATTAACTCACCCACCTACCCACTCACCTACCCACTCACCTATTAACTCACCCACCACCCGCTCAACTACCCACTCATCTACGCACTCACCTATTAACTCGCCTACTCACCTATTAACTCACCTATTAACTCACCCACTCACCTACCCACTCACCTATTAACTAACCCACCAGCCACTCACCTACCCACTCACCTACCCACTCACCTACACACTCACCCACCTACCCACTCACCTACCCACTCACCTATTAACTCACCCACTCACCTATTTACTCGCCCGCCTACCCACTCATCTACCCACACACCTATTAACTCGCCCACTCACCTACCCACTCACCTATTAACTCGCCCACTCACCTACCCACTCAACTATTAACTCACCCACCATCCACTCACCTACCCACTCATCTACCCACTCAACTATTAACTCGCCCACCTACTCACTCACCTACCCACTCACCTATTAACTCACCCACCTACCCACTCACCTATTAACTCACCCACCTACCCACTCACCTATTAACTCACCGATTAACTCACCCACTCACCTACCCACACACCTATTAACTCACCCAGCTACCCACTCACCTACCCACTCTCCTATTAACTCGCCCACCTACTCACTCACCTATCAACTCACCCACCTACCCACTCACCTATTAATTCACTCAACTACCCACTCACCTATTAACTCACCCACTCACCTACCAACTCACCTATTAATCCACTCACCTATCCACTCACCTACCCACTCACCTATTAACTCACCCATTCACCTATTAATTCACACCCTACCCACTCACCTCCCCACTCACCTATTAACTCACTCACCTACCCAATCACCTATTTACTCAAACACATACCCATTCACCTACCCACCTATTAACTCACCCACTCACCTACCCACTCACCTATTAATTCACTCACCTAACCACTCACCTATTAACTCACCCACCTACCCACTCACCTACCCACTCACCTACCCACCCACCTACCCACTCACCTACCCACTCACCTAACCACTCACCTATTAACTCACCCACCTACCCACTCACCTATTAACTCACCCACCTACCCACTCACCTACCCACTCACCTATTAACTCACCCACCTACCCACTCACCTACCCACTCACCTATTAACTCACTCACCTAACCACTCACCTGCTCACTCACCTATTAACTCACCCACCTACCCACTCACCCACCTACCCACTCACCTAACCACTCACCTACGCACTCACCTATTAACTCACCCACCTACCCACTCACCTACCCACCCACCTACCCACTCACCTACCCACTCACCTACCTACTCACCTATTAACTCACCCACCTACCCATTCACCCACCTACCCATTCACCTACCCACTCACCTACCCACTCACCTACTCACTCACCCACCTACCCACTCACCTACCCACCCACCCACTCACCCACCTACCCACTCACCTACCCACTCACCTATTAACTCAACCACCTACCAACTCACCTACCCACTCACCTATTAACTCACCTACCTACCCACTCACCTACACACTCACCTACCCACTCACCTATTAACTCACCCACCTACCCACTCACCTACCCACTCACCTACCCACCCACCGACCCACTCACCTACCCACTCACCTACCGACTCACCTATTAACTCACCCACCTACCCACTCACCTACTCACTCACCTATTAACTCACCCACCTACCCACTCACCTATTAACTCACCCACCTACCCACTCACCTACCCACTCACCTATTAACTCACTCACCTAACCAATCACCTGCTCACTCACCTATTAACTCACCCACCTACTCACGCACCTACCCACTCACCTATTAACTCACCCACCTACCCACTCACCTTCCCACCCACCTACCCACTCACCCACCTACTCACTCACATACCCACTCACCTATTAACTCACCCACCTACCCACTCACCAACGCACCCACCCACTCACCCACCTACCCACTCAACTACCCACTCACCTATTAACTCACCCACCTACCCACTCACCTACCCACTCACCTATTAACTCACCCACCACCCGCTCAACTACCCACTCACCTACGCACTCACCTATTAACTCGCCTACTCACCTATTAACTCACCTATTAACTCACCCACTCACCTACCCACTCACCTATTAGCTCACCCACCAGCCACTCACCTACCCACTCACCTACCCACTCACCTACCCACTCACCCACCTACCCACTCACCTACCCACTCACCTATTAACTCACCCACTCACCTATTTACTCGCCCACCTACCCACTCACCTACCCACACACCTATTAACTCGCCCACTCTTCTACCCACTCACCTATTAACTCGCCCACTCACCTACCCACTCAACTATTAACTCACCCACCATCCACTCACCTACCCACTCATCTACCCACTCAACTATTAACTCGCCCAGCTACCCACTCACCTACCCACTCTCCTATTAACTCGCCCACCTACTCACTCACCTACCCACTCACCTATTAACTCACCCATCTACACACTCACCTATTAACTCACCCACCTACCCACTCACCTATTAACACACCGATTAACTCACCCACTCACCTACCCACACACCTATTAACTCACCCACCACCCACTCACCTACCCACTCACCTACCCACTCATCTATTAACTCGCCCACTCACCTATTAACTCACCCACTCACCTACTCACTCACCTATTAACTCACCCACCAGCCACTCACCCACCAGCCACTCATCTACCCACTCACCTACCCACTCAACTATTAAATCACCCACCTACCCACTCACCTACCCACTCACCTATTAACTCACCCACTCACCTATTTACTCGCCCACCTACCCACTCACCTACCCACACACCTATTAACTCGCCCACTCACCTACCTACTCACCTGTTAACTCACCCACTCACCTACCCACTCACCTATTAACTCACCCACCATCCACTCACCTACCCACTCACCTACCCACTCAACTAATAACTCACCCAGCTACCCACTCACCTACCCACTCTCCTATTAACTCGCCCACCTACTCACTCACCTACCCACTCACCTATTAACTCACCCACCTACCCACTCACCTACTAACTCAGCCACCTACCCACTCACCTATTAACTCACCGATTAACTCACCCACTCACCTACCCACTCACCTATTAACTCACCCACCACCCACTCACCTACCCACTCACCTACCCACCCACCTATTAACTCGACCACTCACCTATTAACTGACCTATTAACTCACCCACCTACCCACTCACCTACCCACTCACCTATTAACTCACCCACCTACCCACTCACCTACCCACTCACCTATTAACTCACTCACCTAACCACTCACCTGCTCACTCACCTATTAACTCACCCACCAGCCACTCACCCACCAGCCACTCATCTACCCACTCACCTACCCACTCAACTATTAAATCACCCACCTACCCACTCACCTACCCACTCACCTATTAACTCGCCCACCTACCAACTCACCTATCAACTCACCCACCTACCCACTAATGTATTAACTCACCCACCTACCCACTCACCTATTAACTCACCCACTCACCTACCCACTCACCTATTAACTCACCCACCTACCAACTCACCTATTAACTCACCCACTCACCTATTAATTCACTCACCTACCCACTCACCTATTAACTCACCCACTCACCTATCAACTCACCCACCTACCCACTCACCTATTAATTCACTCACCTACCCACTCACCTATTAACTCACCCACTCACCTACCAACTCACCTATTAATCCACTCACCTATCCACTCACCTACCCACTCACCTATTAACTCACCCATTCACCTATTAATTCACTCACCTACCCACTCACCTCCCCACTCACCTTTAACTCACTCACCTACCCAATCACCTATTTACTCAAACACATACCCACTCACCTACCCACCTATTAACTCACCCACTCACCTACCCACTCACCTATTAATTCACTCACCTAACCACTCACCTATTAACTCACCCACCTACCCACTCACCTACCCACTCACCTACCCACCCACCTACCCACTCACCTACCCACCCACCTACCCACTCACCTATTAACTCACCCACCTACCCACTCACCTACCCACTCACCTATTAACTCACCCACTCACCTATTAACTCACCCACCATCCACTCACCTACCCACTCACCTACCCACTCAACTATTAACTCACCCAGCTACCCACTCACCTACCCACTCTCCTATTAACTCGCCCACCTACTCACTCACCTACCCACTCACCTATTAACTCACCCACCTACCCACTCACCTATTAACTCACCCACCTACCCACTCACCTATTAACTCACCGATTAACTCACCCACTCACCTACCCACTCACCTATTAACTCACCCACCACCCACTCACCTACCCACTCACCTACCCACTCACCTATTAACCCGCCCACTCACCTATTAACTCACGTATTAACTCACCAACTCACCTACTCACTCACCTATTAACTCACCCACCAGCCACTCACCCACCAGCCACTCATCTACCCACTCACCTACCCACTCAACTATTAATTCACCCACCTACCCATTCACCTACCCACTCACCTATTAACTCGCCCACCTACCAACTCACCTATCAACTCACCCACCTACCCACTAATATATTAACTCACCCACCTACCCACTCACCTATTAACTCACCCACTCACCTACCCACTCACCTATTAACTCACCCACCTACCCACTCACCTATTAACTCACCCACTCACCTATTAATTCACTCACCTACCCACTCACCTATTAACTCACCCACTCACCTATCAACTCACCCACCTACCCACTCACCTATTAATTCACTCACCTACCCACTCACCTATTAACTCACCCACTCACCTACCAACTCACCTATTAATCCACTCACCTATCCACTCACCTACCCACTCACCTATTAACTCACCCATTCACCTATTAATTCACTCACCTACCCACTCACCTACCCACTCACCTATTAACTCACTCACCTACCCAATCACCTATTTACTCACCCACATACCAACTCACCTACCCACCTATTAACTCACCCACTCACCTACCCACTCACCTATTAATTCATTCACCTACCCACTCACCTATTAACTCACCCACCTACTCACCTACCCACTCACCTATTAACTCATCCACCTACCCACTCACCTACCCACTCACCTAATAACTCACCCACCTACCCACTCACCTACCCACTCACCTACCCACCCACCTACCCACTCACCTACCCACTCACCTACCCACTCACCTATTAACTCACCCACCTACCCACTCACCTACCCACTCACCTATCAACTCACCCACCTACCCACTCACCTACCCACTCACCTATTAACCCACCCACCTACCCACTCACCTACCCACTCACCTATTAACTCACTCACCTAACCACTCACCTGCTCACTCACCCATTAACTCACCCACCTACCCACTCACCCACCTACCCACTCACCTAACCACTCACCTACGCACTCACCTATTAACTCACCCACCTACGCACTAACCTACCCACCCACCTACCCACTCACCTACCCACTCGCCTACGTACTCACCTATGAACTCACCCACCTACCCATTCACCCACCTACCCATTCACCTACCCACTCACCTACCCACTCACCTACTAACTCACCCACCTACCCACTCACCTACCCACCCACCCACTCACCCACCTACCCACTCACCTACCCACTCACCTACCCACTCACCTATTAACTCACCCACCTACCCACTCACCTACCCACTCACCTATTAACTCACTCACCTACCCACTCACCTACCCACTCACCTACCCACTCACCTATTAACTCACCCACCTACCCACTCACCTTCCCACTCACCTACCCACCCACCGACCCACTCACCTACCCACTCACCTACCCACTCACCTATTAACTCACCCACCTACCCACTCACCTACCCACTCACTTATTAACTCACCCACCTACCCACTCACCTATTAACTCACTCACCTAACCACTCATCTGCTCACTCACCTATTAACTCACCCACCTACTCACTCACCTACCCACTCACCTATTAACTCACCCACCTACCCACTCACCTTCCCACCCACCTACCCACTCACCCACCTACTCACTCACATACCCACTCACCTATTAACTCACCCACCTACCCACTCACCAACCCACCCACCCACTCACCCACCTACCCACTCACCTACCCACTCACCTACCCACTCACCTATTAACTCACCCACCTACCCACTCACCTACCCACTCACCTATTAACTCACCCACCTACCCACTCACCTACCCACTCACCTATTAACTCACCCACCTACCCACTCACCTATTAACTCACCCACCTACCCACTCACCTATTAACTCACCCACTCACCTATTAACTCACCCACTCACCTATTAACTCACCCACCTACCCACTCACCTATTAACTCACCCACCTACCCACTCACCTACCCACTCACCTACCCACTCACCTACCCACTCACCTATTAACTCACCCACTTACCCACTCACCTACCCACTCACCTATTAACTCACCCACCTACCCACTCACCTACCCACTCACCTATTAACTCACCCACCTACCCACTCACCTACCCACTCACCTACCCAGTCACCTATTAACTCACCCACCTACCCACTCACCTTCCCACTCACCTACCCACCCACCGACCCACTCACCTACCCACTCACCTACCCACTCACCTATTAACTCACCCACCTACCCACTCACCTACCCACTCACTTATTAACTCACCCACCTACCCACTCACCTATTAACTCACTCACCTAACCACTCATCTGCTCACTCACCTATTAACTCACCCACCTACTCACTCACCTACCCACTCACCTATTAACTCACCCACCTACCCACTCACCTTCCCACCCACCTACCCACTCACCCACCTACTCACTCACATACCCACTCACCTATTAACTCACCCACCTACCCACTCACCAACCCACCCACCCACTCACCCACCTACCCACTCACCTACCCACTCACCTACCCACTCACCTATTAACTCACCCACCTACCCACTCACCTACCCACTCACCTATTAACTCACCCACCTACCCACTCACCTACCCACTCACCTATTAACTCACCCACCTACCCACTCACCTATTAACTCACCCACCTACCCACTCACCTATTAACTCACCCACTCACCTATTAACTCACCCACTCACCTATTAACTCACCCACCTACCCACTCACCTATTAACTCACCCACCTACCCACTCACCTACCCACTCACCTACCCACTCACCTACCCACTCACCTATTAACTCACCCACCTACCCACTCACCTACCCACTCACCTATTAACTCACCCACCTACCCACTCACCTACCCACTCACCTATTAACTCACCCAACTACCCACTCACCTATTAACTCACCCACCTACCCACTCACCTATTAACTCACCCACTCACCTATTAACTCACCCACTCACCTATTAACTCACCCACCTACCCACTCACCTATTAACTCACCCACCTACCCACTCACCTACCCACTCACCTACCCACTCACCTACCCACTCACCTATTAACTCACCCACCTACCCACTCACCTACCCACTCACCTATTAACTCACCCACCTACCCACTCACCTATTAACTCACTCACCTAACCACTCATCTGCTCACTCACCTATTAACTCACCCACCTACTCACTCACCTACCCACTCACCCCACCCACCCACCTACTCACCCACCTACCCACCCATCTACCCACTCACCTACCCACTCACCTATTAACTCACCCACCTACCCGCCCACCTACCCACTCACCTATTAACTCACTCACCTAACCACTCACCTGCTCACTCACCTATTAACTCACCCACCTACCCACTCACCTACCCACTCACCTACCCACTCACCTATTAACTCACCCACCTACCGACTCACCTAACCACTAACCTATTAACTCACCCACCTACGCACTCACCTATTAACTCACCCACCTACCCACTCACCTACCCACTCACCTATTAACTCACCCACCTACCGACTCACCTACCCACTAACCTATTAACTCACCCACCTACCCACTCACCTACCCACTCACCTACCCACTCACCTACCCACCCACCCACCTACTCACCCACCTACCCACTCACCTACCCACCCACCTACCCACTCACCCACCTACCCACTCACCTACCCACTCACCTACCCACTCACCTATTAACTCACCCACCTACCCACTCACCTACCCACTCACCTACCCACTCACCTACCCACCCACCCACCAACACACCCACCTACCCACTCACCTACCCACCCACCTACCCACTCACCCACCTACCCACTCACCTACCCACTCACCTACCCACTCACCTATTAACTCACCCACCTACCCACTCACCTACCCACTCACCTACCCACTCACCTACCCACCCACCCACCTACTCACCCACCTA
>NC_046144.1:2126908-2181908 GCF_010993605.1 Petromyzon marinus | reverse complement strand
AGTGGCAGCGGCAGTCGTGTGGGGACTCTCAACCCAGTTGACAGTCGCTCACAGTCACTCCCAGTCACTCCCAGTCACTCCCAGTCACTCCCAGTCACTCACAGTCACTCCCAGTCACTCCCAGTCGCTCTCAGTCACTCCCAGTTGCTCGGAGTCACTCCCAGTCGCTCTCAGTCGCTCCCAGTCACTCCCAGACGCTCCCAGTCGCTCACAGTCACTCCCAGTCGCTCCCAGTCACTCCCAGTCGCTCCCAGTCACTCCCAGTCGCTCCCAGTCACTCCGAGTTGCTCAGAGTCGCTCCCAGTCACTCCCAGTTGCTCCCAGTCGCTCAGAGTTGCTCCGAGTTGCTCAGAGTCGCTCCCAGTTGCTCTCAGTTGCTCCGAGTTGCCAGTGACTCCGAGTTGCTCCCAGTTGCTTTCAGTTGCTCCCAGTTGCTCTCAGCTGCTCAGAGTTGCTCAGAGTAGCTCCCAGTCGCTCTCAGCTGCTCAGAGTTGCTCAGAGTCGCTCCCAGTTGCTCTCAGTTGCTCCGAGTTGCCAGTGACTCCGAGTTGCTCCCAGTTGCTTTCAGTTGCTCCCAGTCGCTCCGAGTTGCTCCCAGTTGCTCAGAGTTCCTTCGAGTTGCTCCCAGTTGCTCCCAGTTGCTCTCAGTTGCTCCGAGTTGCTCCCAGTTGCTCCCAGTTGCTCTCAGTTGCTCCGAGTTGCTCCCAGTTGCACCCAGTTGCTCCGAGTTGCTCCGAGTTGCTCTCAGTTGCTCCGAGTTGCTCTCAGTTGTTCAGAGTTGCTCCCAGTCGCCCCTAGTCACTCCCAGTTGCTCCGAGTTGCCAGTGACTCCGAGTTGCTCCAAGTTACTCCGAGTTGCCAGTGACTCAGAATTGCTCCGAGTTGCTCCGAGTTGCCAGTGACTCCGAGTTGCTCCAAGTTGCTCCGAGTTGCCAGTGACTCCGAGTTGCTCCAAGTTGCTCCGAGTTGCCAGTGACTCCGAGTTGCTCCGAGTTGCACCGAGTTGCTCCAAGTTGCTCCGAGTTGCCAGTGACTCAGAGTTGCTCCGAGTTGCTCCGAGTTGCAAGTTGCTCCGAGTTGCAAGTTGCTCCGAGTTGCAAGTTGCTCCGAGTATTTTGTTGCTCCGAGTTGCTCCGAGTTGCCATCGACTTCAAGTTGCTCCGAGTTGCTGTTGCTGGCAACCATGGTGGTGTTGCCTACGATCGTGGCTCTCATCTTGGCCTTGACGACGAGGTGAGTGAGTGGGTGGGTGAGTGAGTGGGTGGGTGAGTGGGTGGGTGAGTGAGTGAGTGGGTGAGTGGGTGGGTAAGTGGGTGAGTGAGTGGGTGGGTGAGTGGGTGGGTGAGTGAGTGAGTGGGTGAGTGGGTGGGTGAGTGAGTCGGTGAGTGAGTGAGTGGGTGGGTGAGTGGGTGGGTGAGTGAGTGAGTCGGTGAGTGAGTGAGTGGGTGGGTGAGTGGGTGGGTGAGTGAGTGAGTGGGTGGGTAAGTGGGTGAGTGAGTGGGTGGGTGGGTGGGTGAGTGTGTGAGTGAGTGAGTGGGTGGGTGAGTGGGTGGGTGAGTGTGTGAGTGAGTGGGTGGGTGAGTGGGTGGGTTGGTGAGTGGGTGGGTGAGTGGGTGTGTGAGTGAGTGGGTGGGTGAGTGAGTGGGTGGGTGAGTGAGTGGGTGGGTGAGTGGTTGAGTGAGTGGGTGGGTGAGTGGGTGGGTGAGTGTGTGAGTAAGTGTGTGAGTGAGTTAGTGGGTGAGTGGGTGGGTGAGTGAGTGGGTGGGTGGGTGAGTGAGTGGGTGGGTGAGTGAGTGGGTTAGTGGGTGAGTGGGTGGGTGAGTGAGTGGGTGGGTGAGCTGGTGAGTGAGTGGGTGCATGAGTGGGTGGGTGAGTGGGTGGGTGGGTTGGTAGGTGAGTGGGTGAGTGAGTGGGTGCATGAGTTGGTGAGTGGGAGGGTGGGTTGGTAGGTGAGTGGGTGAGTGGGTGGGTGCATTAGTGGGTGAGTGAGTGGGTGCATGAGTGGGTGGGTGAGCCTGTGAGTGAGTGGGTGCATGAGTGGATGGATGAGTGGGTGGGTGGGTTGGCAGGTGAGTGGGTGAGTGTGTGGGTGAGTGAATGAGAGGATGAGTGAGAGAGTGAGTGGGTGGGTAGGTGAGTGAGTGAGTGGGTGGGTGGGCCGGTGAGTGAGTGGGTGCATGAGTGAGTGGGTGAGTGAGTGGGTGGGTGAGTTGGTAGGTGAGTGGGTGGATGAGTGGGTGGATCGGTCGGTGTGGGTGAACGGTTGAGTGAATGGGTGAGTGAGTGAGCGGGTGAGTGAGCGGTTGAGGGAGTGAGTGAGCGGGTGAGCGAGTGAGTGAGTGAGTGGATGAGTGAGCGAACGGATGGGTGAGTGAGTAGGTAGGTAAGTGAGCAGACGAGTGAGTAGGTGAGTGATCAGGTGAGCGAGTGAGCGGGCGAGTAGGTGAGTGAGTGGGCGAGTGAGTGGGTGAGTGAGTGAGCGGGGGAGTGAGTTGATGGGTGAGTGGGTGAACGATTGGGTGAGTTGAGTGAGTAGATTGGTGAGTGCGCGAGATGATGGGTGAGTGGGTGATTGAATGGTTGAGCAAGTGAGTGAGCAGGTGGGTGAGTGAGCGGGCGAGTCAGTGAGTAGGTGAGTGAGTGGGTGGGTGAGTGGGTGAGTGAATGGGTGGGTGAGCAGGTGAGTGAGTGGGCAAATGAGTGATTGGGTGAGCAGGTGAGTGAGCGGGTGAGCATGCGGGTGGACGAGCTGGTGAGTGTGCGAGATTGTGAGTGAGTGGGAAATTGAGTAACCGAGCGAGCGGGTAAGTGAGCGAGGAAGATGATGGGTGAGCGAGCAGGTGAGCGAGCAGGTGAGTGAGCGAGTGAGCAGGTGAGTGAGCGAGATGATGGGTGAGTGAGTGACATGATGGGTGAGCACGTGGCTGAGTGAGTGAGATGGTGAGATGATGGGTGAGTGGGCGGGTGAGTGAAATGATGGGTGAGCGGGCGAGTGAGTAAGATGATGGGTGAGCGAGTGAGCGGGTGAGTGAGATTATTGGTGAGCGAGCAGGTGAGTGAGTGAGATGATGGGTGAGTGAGTGAGATGATGGGTGAGTGAGCGAGTGAGTGAGTGAGATGATGGGTGAGTGAGTGAGATGGTGGGATGATGGTTGAGCGAGCGAGTGAGTGAGATGATGGGTGAGCAAGTGAGTGAGATGATGAGTGAGTGAGATGATGGGTGAGTGAGCGAGTGAGTGAGATGATGGGTGAGTTAGCGGGTGAGTGAGATTATTGGTGAGCGAGCAGGCGAGTGAGTGAGATGATGGGTGAGCGAGTGAGCGGGTGAGTGAGATTATTGGTGAGTGAGCGAGTGAGTGAGTGAGATGATGGGTGAGTGAGTGAGATGGTGGGATGATGGGTGAGCGAGCGAGTGAGTGAGATGATGGGTGAGCAAGCGAGTGAGTGAGATGATGGGTGAGCGAGTGAGTGGGTTGGATGATGGGTGAGCGAGTGAGTGAGTGGGATGATGGGTGAGTGAGTGAGATGATGGGTGAGCGAGTGAGTGAGTGGGATGATGGGTGAGCGAGCAGGTGAGTGAGTGGGTGAGCTAGCGAGTGAGCAGGTGAGTGAGCGTGATGATGGGTGAGTGAGTGACATGATGGGTGAGCACGTGGCTGAGTGAGTGAGATGGTGAGATGATGGGTGAGTGAGCGGGTGAGTGAGATGATGGGTGAGCGAGCGGGCGAGTGAGTGAGATGATGGGTGAGCGAGTGAGCGGGTGAGTGAGATTATTGGTGAGCGAGCAGGTGAGTGAGATGATGGGTGAGTGAGTGAGATGATGGGTGAGTGAGCGAGTGAGTGAGTGAGATGATGGGTGAGTGAGTGAGATGGTGGGATGATGGGTGAGCGAGCGAGTGAGTGAGATGATGGGTGAGCAAGTGAGTGAGATGATGAGTGAGTGAGATGATGGGTGAGTGAGCGAGTGAGTGAGATGATGGGTGAGTGAGCGGGTGAGTGAGATTATTGGTGAGCGAGCGGGCGAGTGAGTGAGATGATGGGTGAGTGAGTGAGATGGTGGGATGATGGGTGAGCGAGCGAGTGAGTTAGATGATGGGTGAGCAAGCGAGTGAGTGAGATGATGGGTGAGCGAGTAAGTGGGTGGGATGATGGGTGAGCGAGTGAGTGAGTGGGATGATGGGTGAGTGAGTGAGATGATGGGTGACCGAGTGAGTGAGTGGGATGATGGGTGAGCGAGTGAGCGAGTGAGATGACGGGTGAGCGAGCGGGCGAGTGAGTGAGATGACGGGTGAGCGAGTGAGCGAGTGGGTGAGTGAGATGATGGGTGAGTGAGCGAGTGAGTTGATGGGTGAGCGAGCGGGTGAGTGAGCGAGTGAGCGGGTGAGTGAGTGAGATGATGGGTTAGTGAGCTGGTGAGTTAGTGAGATGATGGGTGAGTGAGAGAGATGATGGGTTATTGAGCATGTGAGTGAGATGTTGGGTGAGCGAGTGGGTGAGTGAGATGATGGGTGAGCACGTGAGCGAGATGATGAGTGAGTGAGTGAGATGATGGGTGAGCACGTGAGCGAGCGGGCGAGTGAGTGAAATGATGAGTGAGTGAGTGAGATGATTGGTGAGTGAGATGATGGGTGGGTGAGTGAGATGATGGGTGAGTGAGCGAGTGAGTGAGATGATGGGTGAGTGAGCGAGTGAGTGAGATGATGGGTGAGTGAGCGAGTGAGTGAGATGATGAGTGAGTGAGTGGGATGATGGGTGAGTGAGCGAGTGAGTGAGATGATGAGTGAGTGAGTGAGATGATGGGTGAACAGGTGAGTGAGATGATGGGTGGATGAGTGAGATGATGGGTGAGTGAATGAGTGAGATGATGGGTGAGTGAGTGAGATGATGGGTGAGTGAGTGAGTGAGATGATGGGTGAGTGAGTGAGTGAGATGATGGGTGAATGGGTGAGTGAGATGATGGGTGATCACGTGAGCGAGCGGGCGAGTGAGTGAGATGATGGGTGAGTGAGTGAGTGAGATGATGGGTGAACGGGTGAGTGAGATGATGGGTGAGCACGTGAGCGAGCGGGCGAGTGAGTGAGATGATGGGTGAGCAAGTGAGTGAGTGAGATGATGGGTGATTGAGTGAGTGAGATGATGGGTGAGCGAGCAAGTGAGTGGGCGAGTTAGCGTGTGAGTGAGCGAGTGAGTGAGCGGGCGAGTTATCAAGATGGCGAGCGAGCGAGCGAGTGGGCGAGCGAGATGATGGATGGACGAGCGGGCGGGCGAGCGAGAGGGTGAGCGAGCGAGATGATGGGCGAGCGAGCGAGTGGGTGAGCGAGTGGGCGAGCGAGAGGGTGAGCGAGCGAGCGGGTGAGTGAGCGAGTGGGTGAGCGAGTAGGCGAGCGAGAGGGTGAGCGAGCGAGAGGGTGAGCGAGCGAGAGGGTGAGCGAGCGAGATGATGGATGGACGAGCGAGCGAGTGAACGAGCGAGTCCACATGGTTACCACGACTACCACCACTACCACCGCCCCCCCCATCCTACCACGTGACTCCGCGTGGCTCCACGCCAACGTCACGGGCGGCTCCGCCCGCCGCTGCCGTCGCGCGCGCCACGCGGGCCGTGACGCGGCGGGGTGACGTCATGGATGGGCGTGGTGCCAGCCCTGCCTCGGGGGTGGGGGGTGGGCGGGGCGGGGCGCCAATCAACAACGAGCAGAGCCAAAGGGGTCCCTGGTAGCCTTCAGCGGAGGCAGGGGGCAAGTGGGGGGTCTGCTTTGTATCTCTGTGTGTCTCTGTGTATCTCTGTATGTCTATGTATCTCTATGTATCTCTATGTCTCTCTGTGTATCTCTATGTCTCTATGTGTATCTCTATGTCTCTCTATGTCTCTCTATGTCTCTGTGTATATCTATGGGTCTCTGTGTATCTCTATGTATCTCTATGTATCTCTGTGTATATCGATGTATCTCTATGTATCTCTCTGTATCTTTGTGTATCTCTATGTATCTCTATGTCTCTCTGTGTATCTCTATGTCTCTCTGTGTATCTTTATGTATCACTATGGGTCTCTGTTTCTCTCTGTGTATCTCTATGTATCTCTATGTATCTCTTTGTCTCTCTATTTATCTCTGTGTATCTCTATGTCTCTCTGGATATCTCTATGTATCTCTATGTATCTCTATGTCTCTCTGTGTATCTCTATGTCTCTCTTTGTATTTCTATGTATCTCTATGTCTCTCTGTGTATCTCTGTGTATCTCTGTATATCTCTATGTATGTCTATGTCTCTCTGTGTATGTCTGTGTATCTCTGTGTATCTCTATGTATCTGTGTGTATCTCTATGTATCTCTATGTATCTCTATGTATCTCTATGTATTTCTGTGTATCTATATGTATTTTTGTGTATCTCTATGTATCTCTGTGTATCTCGATGTATCTCTGTGTATCTCTGTGTATCTCGATGTATCTCTATGTATCTCTATGTCTCTCTGTGTATCTCTGTGTATCTCTATGTCTCTCTGTGTATCTCTATGTCTCTCTGTGTATGTCTGTGTATCTCTGTGTATCTCTATGTATCTGTGTGTATCTCTATGTATCTCTATGTATCTCTATGTATTTCTGTGTATCTATATGTATTTTTGTGTATCTCTATGTATCTCTGTGCATCTCGATGTATCTCTGTGTATCTCTGTGTATATCTGTGTATCTCTATGTATCTCTGTGTATCTCTATGTATCTCTATGTCTCTCTGTGTATCTCTGTGTATCTCTGTGTATCTCTATGTCTCTCTGTGTATCTCTATGTCTCTCTGTGTATCTCTATGTATCTCTATGTTACTTTGTGTATCTGTGTGTATCTCTATAGGTCTCTGTGTATCTCTATGTATCTCTGTGTGTCTCTGTCTCTCTATGTATCTCTATGTATCTCTATGTGTCTTTGTGTATCTCTATGCATCTTTGTGTATCTCTATATATCTCTATGTATCTCTATGTGTCTCTGTGTATCTCTGTGTATCTCTATATATCTCTATGTATCTCTATGTGTCTATGTCTATCTCTGTGTATCTGTTTGTATCTCTTTGTCTCTCTGTGTGTCTTTGTGTATCTCTGTGCATCTCTATATATCTCTATGTCTCTCTGTGTATCTCTCTGTATATTTGTTTATCTCTATGTATTTCTGTGTATCTCTGTGTATCTCTGTGTATCTCTATGTATCTCTATGGGTCTCTATGTATCTCTACAGGTCTCTATGCATCTCTATGGGTCTCTATGTATCTCTACGGTCTCTATCTATCTCTACGTGTCTCTTTGTATCTCTACGCGTCTCTATGTATCTCTACGTGTCTCCATGTATCTCTATGTATCTCTATGGGTCTCTATGTATCTCTACGGGTCTCTATGCATCTCTATGGGTCTCTATGTATCTCTACGTGTCTCTATGTATCTCTACGGGTCTCTATGTATCTCTACACCTCTCTATGTGTCTCTACGTGTCTGTATGTATCTCTACGGGTCTATATGTATCTCTATGTGTCTCTATGTATCTCTACAGGTCGCTATGTATCTCTACGGGTCTCTATGTATCTCTACGTGTCTCTATGTATCTCTATGGGTCTCTATTTGTCTCTACGTGTCTCTATGTATCTCTACAGGTCGCTATGTATCTCTACACCTCTCTATGTGTCTCTACCTGTCTGTATGTATCTCTACGGGTCTATATGTATCTCTATGTGTCTCTATGTATCTCTACGGGTCTCTATGTATCTCTACGGGTCTCTATGTATCGCTACGTGTCTCTATGTATCTCTACGGGTCTCTATGTATCTCTACGTGTCTCTATGTATCTCTCCGGGTCTCTATGTATCTCTACGTGTCTCTATGTATCTCTACGGTTCTCCATGTATGTCTGTCGGTCTCTATGTATCTCTAAGTGTCTCTATGTATCTCTACGTGTCTCTATGTTTGTCTATGGGTCTCTATGTATCTCTACTTGTCTCTATGCATCTCAATGGGTCTCTATGTATCTCTACGTGTCTCTATGTATCTCTACGTGTCTCTATGTATCTCTACGTGTCTCTATGTATCTCTACGTGTCTCTATGTATCTCTACGGGTCTCTATGTATCTCTACGGGTCTCTCTGTATGTCTGTGTATCTCTACGGGTCTCTATGTATCTCTATTGGTCTCTATGTATCTCTACGTGTCTCTATGTATGTCTATGGGTCTCTATGTATCTCTACTTGTCTCTATGTATCTCTACGCGTCTCTATGTATCTCTACGTGTCTCTATGTATCTCTATGTGTCTCTATGTATCTCTACGGGTCTCTATGGGTCTCTCTGTATCTCTACGGGTCTCTATTTATCTCTACGGGTCTCTCTGTATCTCTACGGGTTGCTATGTATCTCTACGGGTCTCTATGGGTCTTTGTGTATCTCTACGAGTATCTATGTATCTCTACGTGTCTCTATGTATCTCTATGGGTCTCTATGTATCTCTACGGGTCTTGGTGTATCTCTACGGGTATCTATGTATCTCTACGGTTCTCTCTGTATCTCTACGTGTCTCTATGTAGCTCTACGTGTCTCTATGTATCTCTACGGGTCTCTATGTATCTCTACATGTCTCTATGTATCTCTACGTGTCTCTATGTATCTCTATGGGTCTCTCTGTATCTCTACGGGTCTCTATGTATCTCTACGTGTCTCTATGTATCTCTATGTGTCTCTATGTATCACTATGGGTCTCTATGTATCTCTACGTGTCTCTATGTATCTCTATGTGTCTCTATGTATCTCTACGGGTCTCTATGGGTCTCTCTGTATCACTACGGGTCTCTATTTATCTCTACGGGTCTCTCTGTATCTCTACGGGTTGCTATGTATCTCTACGGGTCTCTATGGGTCTTTGTGTATCTCTACGAGTATCTATGTATCTCTACGTGTCTCTATGTATCTCTATGGGTCTCTATGTATCTCTACGGGTCTTGGTGTATCTCTACGGGTATCTATGTATCTCTACGGTTCTCTCTGTATCTCTACGTGTCTCTATGTAGCTCTACGTGTCTCTATGTATCTCTACGGGTCTCTATGTATCTCTACATGTCTCTATGTATCTCTACGTGTCTCTATGTATCTCTATGGGTCTCTCTGTATCTCTACGGGTCTCTATGTATCTCTACGTGTCTCTATGTATCTCTATGTGTCTCTATGTATCACTATGGGTCTCTATGTATCTCTACGGGTCTCCATGTATCTCTACGGGTCTCTATGTATCTCGACGGGTCTCTATGTATCTCAATTGGTCTCTATGCATCTCAATGCGTCTCTATGTATCTCTACGTGTCTCTATGTATGTCTTTGGGTCTCTATGTACCTCTAAGTGTCTCTATGTATCTCTATGGGTCTCTATGCATCTCAATGGGTCTCTATGTACCTCTAAGTGTCTCTATGTATCTCTATGGGTCTCTATGCATCTCAATGGGTCTCTATGTATCTCTACGTGTCTCTATGTATGTCTATGTGTCTCTATGTATCTGTACGAGTCTCTATGTATCTCTACGTGTCTCTATGTATCTCTATGTGTCTCTATGTATGTCTATGGGTCTCTATGTATCTCTACGTGTCTCTATGTATCTCTACGGGTCTCTATGTATCTCTACATGTCTCTATGTATCTCTACGGGTCTCTATGTATCTCTACGGGTCTCTACGGGTCTCTCTGTATCTCTACGGGTCTCTATTTATCTCTACGGGTCTCTCTGTATCTCTACGGGTCTCTATGTATCTCTACGGGTCTCTCTGTATGTATGTCTACGGGTCTCTACTGGTCTCTTCATATCTATGCGGGTCTCTATGCATAGCTATGTATCTCTACGTGTCTCTATGTATCTCTACGTGTCTCTATATATCTCTACGTGTCTCTATGTATGTCTATGGGTCTCTATGTATCTCTACGTGTCTCTTTGTTTGGGTTTTGGCCCAACGTTCACCCAACGTCGCGTGCAGGTCACGTGGCCAGCGAGCTAACATGGATCCAGTGGACATCCTGGACTCGCTGCTGCGAACCAGCGACTATAAGAAGACCATCCGTCCCAACTTCGCAGGCGAGGACACCCCACGTGACGCACACGGGCCACCCACCAACCCAGCCACCCATCTATCCACTCACCCATCTATCCACCCACCCACCGATCCACACACCAACCCATCCACCCATCTATCCACCCACCCACTCACCCACCCACCCATCCAGCCACCAACCCATCCACCCATATATCTACTCACCAACCCATCCAGCCACCAACCCATCCAGTCACCAACCCATCCACCCATCTATCAAGTCACCCATCTATCCACCCACCCACCGATCCACCCATAAACCCATCCACCCATCCATCCACCCATCTATCCACCCTCCCAGCCACCCACCCACCCACCAACCCATCCAGTCCCCAACCCATCCACCCATCAATCAACTCACCCATCTATCCACCCACCCACCAACCCATCCAGCCACCAACCCATCCACCCATCTGTCCACTCACCAACCCATCCAGCCACCAACCCATCCACCCACCCACCGACTTATACACCCACCCATCCATCCACCCACCGATCCACCCACCAATCCATCCACCTATCTATCCACCCACCCACTCACCCACCCACCCAACCATCCACCCACCAACCCATCCACCCATCTATCCACTCAACAACCCATGCAGCCACCAACCCATCCACCCATCTATCCACCCACCCATCTATCCACCCACCCACTCACCCACCCACCCACCCACCCACCCACCCAACCACCCACCTATCTATCCACCCACCCAACCACCCACCTATCTATCCACCCACTCACTCACTCACCCATCCACCCAACCCACCCACCCACCCACAGACCCACCCACCCATCCACCCACCCTCCCAACCAACCACCCATCCACTCACCCACCAACCCATCCACTCACCCACCCACAGACCCACCCACAGACCCACCCACCCACCCACAGACCCACCCACCCATCCACCCACCCTCCCAACCAACCACCCATCCACTCACCCACCCACCCACCCATCCACTCACCCACCCACAGACCCACCCACCCACAGACCCACCCACCCACCCACAGACCCACCCGCCCACCTATCCACCCACCCTCCCAACCAACCACCCATCCACTCACCCACCCACCCATCCACTCACCCACCCACAGACCTACCCACCCACAGACCCACCCACCCACCCACAGACCCACCCACCCACCCACAGACCCACCCATCCACCCACCCTCCCAACCAACCACCCATCCACTCACCCACCCACCCACCCATCCACTCACCCACCCACAGACCCACCCACCCACAGACCCACCCACCCACCCACAGACCCACCCACCCACAGACCCACCCACCTACCCACCCACTCACCCACCCACCGACTCGCCCGTCGCAGCAAACAGCTCGCTCCACTCTGTCCCCTCTCCCCTTCTCTCTCTCACCTCGCTCCGCTCATCTCCGCGCAGGAGACCCCGTGGTGGTGAACATCAGCATTTACCTCAAGAGCTTGGGCGACATCCGCGAGTCCACCATGGTGAGTCGACCACACGTCCACCCACCCACCCACCAACCCACCCACCCACCAGCCCGCCCGCCCGCCCACACAAAGACAGAGTGTAGCCTCATTAGGCTTTAGGTTGCTGGTGCCGTTGGCTCATAGCGGCGTCCTCAGGGCCGCGGCAGGGGGTGGCTTTCCGCCTTTGTCTCTCCCCCCCCCCCCCACTGCTGTCGATGTCTCCACACGCTCCCGGAGGGGGGGGGGGGGCACTGGTGGGGAGTCCCAGGGCCGGCTCGGATAACCATCACTGTTGGTGCTGGTGGCCGCTACCACCACCACCATCACCAGTACCACCTCCAGTAACACCACCAGTACCACCACCCACCACCACCACCTCCACCACCATCACCATCATCACCACTACCACCAGTACCACCTCCAGTACCACCACCACTACCACCACCATCACCACCACCACCACTACCACCACCAGTACCACTACCACCACCACCACCAGTACCACCACCACCTCCACCACCATCACCATCATCACCACTACCACCTCCACCACCATCACCACTACCACCACCAACAGCACTACCACCTCCACCACCACCATCATCACCACCAGTACCACCACCAGTACCACCACCATCACCACCTCCACCACCTCCACCACCATCACCACCACCACCACCATCACCACTACCACCTCCACCACCAGTACCACTACCACCACTACCTCCACCACCACCATCACCACTACCACCTCCACCACCACCACTATCACCACTACCACCTCCACCACCATCACCAGTACCACCCACCACAACCACCACCACCATCACCACCACAACCACCACCAATTCCACCCACCACCACCGCCACAACCACCACCGCCACCACCGTCACCACCGCCACCACTACCACTACCACGACTACCACTACCACCACCACTACCACCACCACCACCATCACCACTACCACCACCACGACTACCACCACCACCACCGTCACCACCACCACCCACCACCACCACCACCCACCACCACCACCCACCACCACCCACCACCACCACCACCCACACGAGTGGTGTCGGCGTGGCGAGGCCAGGACTACCACCACCACCCACCACCACTACCACCAGTACCACCCACCACAACCTCCACCACCACCACTACCACCTCCACCACCATCACCACTACCATCACCACGACTACCACCACCACCGCCACCACCGCCTCCTGCCACCGCCAACCACTACCACCACCACCCACCACCACTACCACCACCCACCTCCACCCACCACCACCACCACCCACCACCACCACCACCGCCACCACCACCCACACGAGTGGTGTCGGCGTGGCGAGGCCAGGACTACCACCACCACCATCACCACTACCACCTCCACCACCATCACCACTACCACCACCACCACCACCACCACCCACCACCACCACCACCACCCACACGAGTGGTATCGGCGTGGCGAGGCCAGGACTACCACCACCACCATCACCACTACCACCTCCACCACCACCACCATCACCACTACCACCACCACCACCGTCACCACCACCCACCATCACCATCACCACCACCCACACGAGTGTTGTCGGCGTGGCGAGGCCAGGACTACCACCACCACCAGTACCACCACCACCACCACCTACACGAGTGGTATCGGCGTGGCGAGGCCAGGACTACCACCATCACCACGACTACCACTACCACCACCATCACCACTACCACCACCACCACGACTACCACTACCACCACCATCACCACTACCACCACCACCACGACTACCACTACCACCACCATCACCACTACCACCACCACCACCAGCACTACCACCATCACCACCACGACTACCACCACCACCGCCACCACCGCCTCCTGCCACCGCCACCGCCAACCACTACCACCACCACCACTACCATCACCACCACCACCCACACGAGTGGTATCGGCGTGGCGAGGCCAGGACTACCACCATCACCACGACTACCACTACCACCAGTACCACCCACCACAACCTCCACCACCACCACTACCACCTCCACCACCATCACCACTACCACCACCACCACCACCACCCACCACCACCACCACCCACACGAGTGGTATCGGCGTGGCGAGGCCAGGACTACCGGGTGACCCTCACGCTGTGGCAGCGCTGGAACGACGACCGCCTGCGCTACAGCAGCCGCGACTTCAACGCCACCGACCTGGACGAGTCCAACGCGGCCTTCATGTGGAAGCCCGACCTCTACTTTGGCAACGAGGAGAGCGCCACGGTGCACACCGTCACCACGCCCAACAGCATGCTGCGGATACACGACAACGGGGACGTCCTCTACTCCATGAGGTCTCACACAGCTACCCATTCACTCACTCAGCTACACACTCAGCTACTCACTCAGCTACACACTGACACCGTCACCACGCCCAACAGCATGCTGCGGATACACGACAACGGGGACGTCCTCTACTCCATGAGGTCTCACACAGCTACACACTCAGCTACACACTCAGCTACACATTCACTCAGCTACACACTCAGCTACTCACTCACTCACTCAGCTACTCACTCACTCACTCAGCTACATGCTCAGCTATCCACTCACTTACTCAGCTACCCAATCACTCACTCAGCTACACACTCAGCTACACACTGACACCGTCACCACGCCCAACAGCATGCTGCGGATACACGACAATGGGGACGTCCTCTACTCCATGAGGTCTCACACAGCTACACATTCAGCTACCCATTCACTCACTCAGCTACTCACTTACTCAGCTACACACTCAGCTATCCACTCACTCACTCAGCTACACACTCAGCTACACACTCACTCAGCTACACACTCAGCTACACACTCAGCTACCCACTCACACCGTCACCACGCCCAACAGCATGCTGCGGATACACGACAACGGGGACGTGCTCTACTCCATGAGGTCTCACACAGCTACACATTCAGCTACCCATTCACTCACTCAGCTACACACTCACTCAGCTACACACTCACTCAGCTACACACTCAGCTACACACTCAGCTACACACTCAGCTACACACTCAGCTACACACTCACACCGTCACCACGCCAAACAGCATGCTGCGGATACACGACAATGGGGACGTCCTCTACTCCATGAGGTCTCACACAGCTACACGCTCAGCTACTCACTCAGCTACACATTCACTCAGCTACACACTCAGCTACTCACTCACTCACTCAGCTACACACTCACTCAGCTACACACTCAGCTACACACTGACACCGTCACGACGCCCAACAGCATGCTGCGGATACACGACAACGGGGACGTCCTCTACTCCATGAGGTCTCGCCGCTCAGCTACTCACTCAGCTACTCACTCAGCTACACACTCACTTAGCTACCCACTCAGCTACACGCTCAGCTACCCACTCACTCAGCTACACACTCAGCTACTCACTCACTCACTCAGCTACACACTCACTCAGCTACACACTCAGCTACACACTCACACCGTCACCACGCCCAACAGCATGCTGCGGATACACGACAACGGGGACGTCCTCTACTCCATGAGGTCTTGCCGCTCAGCTACACATTCAGCTACCCATTCACTCACTCAGCTACACACTCACTCAGCTACACACTCACTCAGCTACACACTCAGCTACACACTCAGCTACACACTCAGCTACTCACTCAGCTACACACTCACTCAGCTACTCACTCACTTAGCTACACACTCAGCTACACACTCACTCATTCAGCTACACACTCACTCAGCTACTCACTCACTTAGCTACACACTCAACTACTCACTCAACCACCCACTTAGCTACCCACTCAGCTACACACTCACACAGCTACACACTCACTCACCTACCCACTCTGCTACCCACTCACCCTCCGTGCCATACGGGCGAATCCACACTCCTCCCGTCTTTTCGCGAGCTCTGGAGAGGGGTGATGGTGGTGGTGGTGGTGGTGTGGTGAGGCCTAGTCCTATCTGGTCTGGCACCCGATAGAAAGAGAGAGTGTGTGTGGGGACCGCTACGTGCAACTAGACGCTTCGTGAAGCAACGCCTGGAGTCCTCCTCCCAGCTCCCACGTGCATGCCAGCAACCAACCACCCAGGGCTACTGCGGCCTTACCAAGGGAGAGTTAGCCTCCCCTCCCCGGCCAGTGGGCGGAGACTCTCGCTTTGCGCACTCTTCGCTGGCGCCAGGGAGGGGTTTTCTCAGCCTCGGGCGTCTCCCGCTCAGGCCCGAACCCTCCCGTAGTTCCGTTCAACGTTCATTTGGGTGTGGCCCTGCGTGAGCCATTAGGCCAGGGGGTGGGACCAAAATTGTTTCCACTCGGTTATAAAATTTTGACGGCGGGGGCCCCGGGCCAGGAAACAGACGGACGTGACGGAGAGTCTGCGCGAACTGAATATAAAAATGGCGCGTATGGAACAAAAAATCATCACCACAGCGGAAAGGGTTTGGCCTTTGACGGGTAAGCAAAGCGTTTATTTGCACGGCGATTGAACAAATTTCACGATCGCGGACGATGCGAAGTACACGCTTTAACTCCCGGTCAAAGCGCGCCACCTAATGGTGGAAATGTTGGGTTGGGGGGGGGGGGGACATTACAGGAGAAAGGGGAAAAATTTAACTTAATAACAACATCTGATGACGACCGTTTGTGTTATGGTCGAAACGTCGTGAGAATTATTTTTTATTGTTTTATATATATTTTATTGTTTTTATTGTTTCCCTTCAACGCGGTGACTTTACCGAAAGAGTTAAGAATAACGATAATGGTTCGGCGGGCCGGATTAAGAAGCCCAACCGGCCGTGCCTTTGCCTCGCGTCTGCATTAGGATCTTGAGTTGGATGCAACCTCAACAAACACAAAACAGAAACGCGAACACGAAAAAACATCTTAAAGTCACTTTGTGCGTGCGTGTGACTGTGTGCAAAACGGAAAGTCCAGGGGGGGGGAATAAATAAATAAACGTCAAAATATTCCTGAAAAAAATCACCGTCGCACCACCAACGCTGCGTGCAAAAAAAAATCCCAGCGGGATTGCAAACTCAAACAACCACAACAACCACAACAACAACAACCACAACAACAACCACAACAACAACACCAACAACAACCACAACAACAACCACAACAACCACAACAACAAGACAGCTAAGATTAAGGCCACGTAGGTCAAAAAAAAAGCATAAAACAGCAACCGAATAGAACCAAAGAGTACGGATCCCTTGCAGTCACGAAAGCTTCCAATCTAGAATAGAAGGGGAAGAGGTGTTCGCGTGATTGGCCATCGCCAATCACGTGACTCCCACCAAACACACCCCCCCCCCCCACCTACCACCCCTCCCCACCCAGCCCCACCCAGCCCCACCCCTCCCATTTTATCCGGGTGTCCGGATACACGTGGACGGACATCCGCAGACATACACGACAATATTAATCCCCTGCCTCCTGTGAGAATTAATCCCGGTTGGGCTTCCCGTCCACCACGCTCGCTACCGCTAATATAAAGATAAACGTGAGGTGTGGCAGTGGTGGGAGTGGTCAGGCCTCCGATTTGGAGTCAATTGGTCTCGACACATGTTGGGGGGAGGGGAGGGAATGGCGCGGTTCTTAGCATGAAGACTCACACAGAGAGAGAGTGAGAGGAGCTCACTCACTCAGCTACACACTCACTCGACGTGTCATCATCGTCATCACGTGTCATCATCGTCACCACGTGTCATCATCATCATTACCACGTGTCATCATCATCACGTGTCATCATCGTCATCACCACGTGTCATCGTCATCATCACGTGTCATCATCACCACCACGTGTCATCATCATCATCATCACCACCACGTGTCATCATCGTCACCACGTGTTATCATCATCATCACCACGTGTCATCATCATCACCACGTATCATCGTCATCACCACGTGTCATCATCATCACCACGTGTCATCATCATCACCACGTGTCATCATCATCACGTGTCATCATCACCACCACGTGTCATCATCACCACGTGTCATCATCATCACCACGTGTCATCATCATCACGTGTCACCACCACCCCCACGTGTCACCACCCCCACGTGTCACCACCACCCCCACGTGTCATCACCACCCCCATGTGTCACCACCCCACGTGTCACCACCCCACGTGTCTCTCCGTCTCGTGCCTTCAGGCTGACGCTCACCCTCAGCTGCCCCATGGACCTCCGCACGTTCCCCATGGACACGCAAACCTGTCCCTTGCTCATCACCAGTGGTGAGTGTGTAGTGTATAGTGTAGTGTATAGTGTAGTGTATAGTGTAGTGTATAGTGTAGTGTATAGTGTAGTGTATAGTGTAGTGTATAGTGTAGGGTATAGTGTAGGGTATAGTGTAGTGTATAGTGTAGTGTATAGTGTAGTGTATAGTGTAGTGTATAGTAGTGTAGTACCTGTCCCTTGCTCATCACCAGCGGTGAGTGTCTAGTGGTGTAGTGTATAGTGTAATGTAGTGTATAGTGTAGTGTATAGTGTAGTGTATAGTGTAGTGTATAGTGTAGTGTATAGTGTAGTGTATAGTAGTGTAGTGTATAGTGTAGTGTAGTGTATAGTGTAGTGTATAGTAGTGTATAGTGTAGGGTATAGTGTAGTGTATAGTGTAGTGTATAGTAGTGTAGTGTATAGTGTAGTGTATAGTGTAGTGTATAGTAGTGTAGTAGCTGTCCCTTGCTCATCACCAGCGGTGAGTGTCTAGTGGTGTGTAGTGTAGTGTATAGTGTAGTGTATAGTGTAGTGTATAGTGTAGTACCTGTCCCTTGCTCATCACCAGCGGTGAGTGTCTAGTGTAGTGTATAGTGTAGTGTATAGTGTAGTGTATAGTGTAGTGTATAGTGTAGTGTATAGTGCAGTGTATAGTGTAGTGTATAGTGTAGTGTAGTGTATAGTGTAGTGTATAGTGTAGTGTAGTACCTGTCCCTTGCTCATCACCAGCGGTGAGTGTCTAGTGTAGTGTGTAGTGTAGTGTATAGTGTAGTGTATAGTGTAATGTAGTATATAGTGTAGTGTATAGTGTAGTGTATAGTGTAGTGTATAGTGTAGTGTATAGTAGTGTAGTACCTGTCCCTTGCTCATCACCAGCGGTGAGTGTCTAGTGTAGTGTGTAGTGTAGTGTATAGTGTAGTGTATAGTGTAGTGTATAGTGTAGTGTAGTGTATAGTGTAGTGTATAGTGTAGTGTATAGTGTAGTGTATAGTGTAGTGTATAGTAGTGTAGTGTATAGTGTAGTGTATAGTGTGTAGTGTAGTTTATAGTGTAGTGTATAGTGTAGTGTAGTTTATAGTGTAGTGTATAGTGTAGTGTATAGTGTAGTGTATAGTGTAGTGTATAGTGTAGTGTAGTGTATAGTGTAATGTATAGTGTAGTGTATAGTGTAGTGTATAGTGTAGTGTATAGTGTAGTGTATAGTGTAGTGTATAGTGTAGTAGTGTATAGTGGTGTAGTGTATAGTGGTGTAGTACCTGTCCCTTGCTCATCACCAGCGGTGAGTGTCTAGTGTGGTGTATAGTGTAGTGTATAGTGTGGTGTATAGTGTAGTGTATAGTGTAGTGTATAGAAGTGTATAGTGTAGTGTATAGTAGTGTATAGTGTAGTGTATAGTAGTGTAGTGTATAGTGTAGTGTATAGTGTAGTGTATAGTGTAGTGTATAGTAGTGAAGTACCTGTCCCTTGCTCATCACCAGCGGTGAGTGTCTAGTGGTGTGTAGTGTATAGTGTAGTGTATAGTGTAGTGTGTAGTGTAGTGTATAGTGTAGTGTATAGTGTAGTGTATAGTGTAGTGTGTAGTGTAGTGTGTAGTGTATAGTGTAGTGTAGTGTATAGTGTAGTGTATAGTAGTGTAGTACCTGTCCCTTGCTCATCACCAGCGGTGAGTGTCTAGTGTAGTGTATAGTGTAGTGTATATTGTAGTGTATAGTGTAGTGTATAGTGTAGTGTATAGTGTAGTGTATAGTGTAGTGTATAGTGTAGTGTATAGTGTATAGTGTAGTGTATAGTGTAGTGTATAGTGTAGTGTATAGTGTATAGTGTAGTGTATAGTGTAGTGTAGTGTATAGTGTGTAGTGTATAGTAGTGTATAGTGTAGTGTATAGTGTAGTGTGTAGTGTCGTGTATAGTGTAGTGTATAGTGTAGTGTATAGTGTATAGTAGTGTAGTACCTGTCCCTTGCTCATCACCAGCGGTGAGTGTCTAGTGTAGTGTATAGTGTAGTGTATAGTGTAGTGTATAGTGTAGTGTATAGTAGTGTAGTGTATAGTAGTGTATAGTGTAGTGTATAGTGTAGTGTATAGTAGTGAAGTACCTGTCCCTTGCTCATCACCAGCGGTGAGTGTCTAGTGTAGTGTATAGTGTAGTGTATAGTGTAGTGTAGTGTATAGTGTAGTGTATAGTGTAGTGTATAGTGTAGTGTATAGTGTAGTGTATTGTAGTGTAGTACCTGTCCCTTGCTCATCACCAGCGGTGAGTGTCTAGTGTAGTGTATAGTGTAGTGTATAGTGTAGTGTATAGTGTAGTGTATAGTGTAGTGTATAGTGTAGTGTAGTTTATAGTGTAGTTTATAGTGTAGTGTATAGTAGTGTATAGTGTAGTGTATAGTGTAGTGTATAGTAGTGAAGTACCTGTCCCTTGCTCATCACCAGCGGTGAGTGTCTAGTGTAGTGTGTAGTGTAGTGTATAGTGTAGTGTAGAGTGTAGTGTAGAGTGTAGTGTAGTGTATAGTGTAGTGTATAGTAGTGTAGTGTATAGTGTAGTGTATAGTGTATAGTAGTGTAGTACCTGTCCCTTGCTCATCACCAGCGGTGAGTGTCTAGTGGTGTGTAGTGTATAGTGTAGTGTATAGTAGTGTAGTGTATAGTGTAGTGTATAGTGTAGTGTATAGTGTAGTGTATTGTAGTGTAGTACCTGTCCCTTGCTCATCACCAGCGGTGAGTGTCTAGTGTGGTGTATAGTGTAGTGTATAGTGTAGTGTATAGTGTAGTGTATAGTGTAGTGTATAGTGTAGTGTGTAGTGTAGTGTATAGTGTAGTGTATAGTGTAGTGTGTAGTGTAGTGTATAGTGTATAGTAGTGTAGTGTAGTGTATAGTGTAGTGTATAGTGTAGTGTATAGTGTAGTGTATAGTGTATAGTAGTGTAGTGTATAGTGTAGTGTATAGTGTAGTGTATAGTGTAGTGTAGTGTATAGTGTAGTGTATATTGTTGTGTATAGTGTAGTGTATAGTGTAGTGTATAGTGTAGTGTATAGTAGTGTATAGTGTAGTGTAGTATATAGTGTAGTGTATAGTGTAGTGTGTAGTGTAGTGTATAGTGTATAGTAGTGTAGTACCTACCCCTTGCTCATCACCAGCGGTGAGTGTCTAGTGTAGTGTATAGTGTAGTGTATAGTGTAGTGTATAGCAGTGTATAGTAGTGTATAGTGTAGTAGTGTATAGTGTAGTGTATAGTGGTGTAGTGTATAGTGTAGTGTAGTGTATAGTGTAGTGTATAGTGTATAGTAGTGTATAGTGTAGTGTATAGTAGTGTAGTGTATAGTGTAGTGTATAGTAGTGTAGTGTATAGTAGTGTATAGTGTAGTATAGTGTGTGTGTATAGTGTAGTGTATAGTGTAGTGTATAGTAGTGTAGTGTATAGTGTAGTGTATAGTGTAGTGTATAGTGTAGTGTATAGTAGTGTAGTGTATAGTGTAGTGTATAGTGTAGTGTATAGTAGTATAGTGTATAGTGTAGTGTAGTGTATAGTGTAGTGTATAGTGTAGTGTATAGTGTAGTGTATAGTGTAGTGTATAGTGTATAGTAGTGTAGTGTATAGTGCAGTGTATAGTGTAGTGTAGCGTATAGTGTATAGTGTAGTGTATATTGTAGTGTATAGTGTAGTGTAATGTATAGTTATGTAGTGTATAGTAGTGTAGTATATAATGTAGTGTATAGTAGTGTAGTGTGTAGTGTAGTGTATAGTGTAGCGTATAGTGTAGTAGTGTATAGTGTATTGTGTAGTGATTAGTGTAGTGTATAGTGTAGTGTATAGTGTAGTGTATAGTAGTGTAGTGTATAGTGTAGTATATAGTGTAGTGTATAGTGGAGTGTGTAGTGTAGTGTATAGTAGTGTAGTACCTCCCCCTTACTCATCACCAGTGGTGAGTGTCTAGTGTAGTGTATAGTGTAGTGTATAGTGTAGTGTATAGTGTAGTGTATTGTAGTGTATAGTGTAGTGTATAGTGTAGTGTATAGTGTAGTGTATAGTAGTGTATAGTGTAGTGTAGTGTGTAGTGTAGTGTATAGTGTAGTGTATAGTGTAGTGTATAGTGTAGTGTATAGTGTAGTGTATAGTGTAGTGTATAGTGTAGTGTGTAGTGTAGTGTATAGTGTAGTGTATAGTGTAGTGTATAGTGTAGTATATAGTGTAGTATATAGTGTAGTGTATAGTGGTTCTCAAGTCTCCCTCCCTCCCTCCCCTCCCCTCCCCTCCCTCCCTCCCTCCCCTCCACAACTCCAGCGAGCTACACGGAGCGAGATTTGCTTCTCCGCTGGAGGGTGGAGCAAGCCATCGTGTTGGCTGACGACCTCAGCATCCCCCAGTTCGAGTTGGACCGCAGGATCACCCTGGAGGACTGCACAGAGACCTACCGCACAGGTGGCGGACGGCGATAGCAACGCGTGACGCTCCCTTGCCCCGTTCCCTCGTTCAATTCTTCATTCATTCATTCCTTCATTCATTCATTCATTCGCTCGCACGGATGGTGATGCCTTGCCACGGCTATAGGCGCGGTGGTGGTGGTGGTGTGTGTGTCTGTGGAGGAGGCTCGTGAAGGACGCTGCTACTGGGCAGTTGGAGGTAGTCGCCCTCCGACAACAACGGAGGGCGGAGGAACGACGCTCACAACAACGAGCGGAGCGCCGGGTGGCTAAAGCACAGCAGGTTGGCACAGTAGGGGGCAACAGGTGGTGCATCAGCCAGTCATCTCAGTCATCTCAGTCAGTCGACCCGTGGCACCTGCTGGGTCTGCCCCGTGACCTCCTGCCAGCGCGAGCGTTCGACACTTCACGTGGCCTCAGGGTGCACATAGCCTGGCACAAGCGTCGTGGTGACGTCACCGCCACTTAGTGGCGAATGGCGGTTGTTGTTGTTGTGTGTGTGCGTGCGTACGTACGTACGGTTATTGCAGAGACTCGATGGAGAATCTCGATTTGAAATCCACACCCTTCGGTTATTTTTGGTCAAGTCCACGTAGGCATAAGATGAAATAAATGACGACGTTTCGGGCGCAAGGCCAAGCGTCCGTGACTTATTGGTGGATGATGTTGGTCGTGAATGCCTCCTACTACTACCGCTGCTACTACGACTTCTGTGTTAAAGTAACTAACCGATTTGAAATAACGGTCCATAGGACAGGCTTTTTTATGGGGGGGTAGGGGGGGAGCGGTTAGATCGTATGATTATATAAATGTGTCCATGTTACATTCTTGGTTCTTTCGGTAAAGTCACGTAGAGGGGAAAAAAAATTAGTAAAACAATTAAATAATAAAAGTATAAAGCAATTAAATAATAAAAATAATAAACAAATATAAAACTATTGTTTTATATTTGTTTATTATTTTATTGTTTCCCTTCTACGTGATGGTGACTTTACAATTATATATTTTTTTTAAATATTTTTTATTATTTTATTCTTTCCCTTCTACGTGGTGGTGACTTTATCGAAAGAACCAAGAATAATAATTTTATTGTTTTACAATAATTTTATTGTTTTATATTTTTATTATTTTATTGTTTCCCTTCTACGTGGTGGTGACTTTACAATTATTTTTTTTTAATATTTTTATTATTTTATTGTTTCCCTTCTACGTGGTGGTGACTTTATCGAAAGAACCAAGAATAATAATTGTATTGTTTTACAATAATTTTATTGTTTTATATTTTTATTATTTTATTGTTTCCCTTCTACGTGGTGGTGACTTTACAATTATAATTTTTTTAAATATTTTTATTATTTTATTGTTTCCCTTCTACGTGGTGGTGACTTTATCGAAAGAACCAAGAATAATAATTTTATTGTTTTACAATAATTGAATTGTTTTATATTTATATTATTTAATTGTTTCCCTTCTACGTGGTGGTGACTTTACCGAGAGAACCAAGAATAATAATTTTATTGTTTTACAATAATTTTATTGTTTTATATATTTTTTATTTTATTGTTTCCCCTATCTACGCGGTGGTGACTTTACCGAAAGAACCAAGAATAATAATTTAATTGTTTTACGATAATTTTATTGTTTTATATTTTTATTATTTTATTGTTTCCCTTCTACGTGGTGGTGACTTTACCGAAAGAACCAAGAATAATAATTTTATTGTTTTACAATAATTTTATTGTCTTATATTTTTATTATTTTATTGTTTCCCTTCTACGTGGTGGTGACTTTACCGAAAGAACCAAGAATAATAATTTTATTGTTTTATATTTTTATTATTTTATTGTTTCCCTTTTACGTGGTGGTGACTTTACCGAAAGAACCAAGAATAATAATTGTATTGTTTTATATTTTTATTATTTTATTGTTTCCCTTCTACGTGGTGGTGACTTTACCAAAAGAACCAAGAATAATAATTGTATTGTTTTATATTTTTATTATTTTATTGTTTCCCCTATCTACGCGGTGGTGACTTTACCGAAAGAACCAAGAATAATAATTTTATTGTTTTACAATAATTGTATTGTTTTATATTTTTATTATTTAATTGTTTCCCTATCTACGTGGTGGTGACTTTACCGAGAGAACCAAGAATAATAATTTTATTGTTTTACAATAATTTTATTGTTTTATATTTTGTATTATTTTATTGTTTCCCCTATCTACGCGGCGGTGACTTTACCGAAAGAACCAAGAATAATAATTTTATTGTTTTACAATAATTTTATTGTTTTATATTTTTATTATTTTATCGTTTCCCTATCTACGCGGTGGTGACTTTACCGAAAGAACCAAGAATAATAATTTATTGTTTTACAATAATTTTATTGTTTTATATTTTTATTTATTTTATTGTTTCCCTTCTACGTGGTGGTGACTTTACCGAAAGAACCAAGAATAATAATTTTATTGTTTTACAATAATTTTATTGTTTTATATTTTTATTATTTTATCGTTTCCCTATCTACGCGGTGGTGACTTTACCGAAAGAACCAAGAATAATAATTTTATTGTTTTACAATAATTTTATTGTTTTATACTTTTATTATTTTATTGTTTCCCCTATGTATGCGGTGGTGACTTTACCGAAAGAACCAAGAATAATAATTTTATTGTTTTACAATAATTTTATTGTTTTATATTTTTATTATTTTATTGTTTCCCTATCTACGTGGTGGTGACTTTACCAAAAGAACCAAGAATAATAATTGTATTGTTTTATATTTTTATTATTTTATTGTTCCCCTATCTACGCGGCGGTGACTTTACCGAAAGAACCAAGAATAATAATTTTATTGTTTTACAATAATTTTATTGTTTTATATTTTTATTATTTTATTGTTTCCCTTCTACGCGGTGGTGACTTTACCGAAAGAACCAAGAATAATAATTTTATTGTTTTACAATAATTTTATTGTTTTATATTTTTATTATTTTATTGTTTCCCTATCTACGTGGTGGGACTTTACCGAAAGAATCAAGAATAATAATTTTATTGTTTTACAATAATTTTATTTTTTTATATTTTTGTTATTTTATTGTTTCTCTATCTACGTGGCGGTGACTTTACCGAAAGAACCAAGAATAATAATTTTATTGTTTTATATTTTTATTATTTTATTGTTTCCCTTCTACGTGGTGGTGACTTTACCGAAAGAACCAAGAATAATAATTTTATTGTTTTACAATAATTTTATTGTTTTATATTTTGTATTATTTTATTGTTTCCCCTATCTACTTGGTGGTGACTTTACTGAAAGAACCAAGAATAATAATTTTATTGTTTTACAATAATTTTATTGTTTTATATTTTTATTATTTTATTGTTTCCCTTCTATGTGGTGGTGACTTTACCGAAAGAACCAAGAATAATAATTTTATTGTTTTATATTTGTATTATTTTATTGTTTCCCTTCTACGTGGTGGTGACTTTACCGAAAGAACCCAGAACACGAATCCCTGCAGTGACGAAAAGCTTTCAATCGAACTTTAACGGGGTTGGGGGAGTTTGTCACATAAGCAGACACGTGCCAATCTTTGGATGCTTGCGCTGAAGCAACTTCCACAGGAAATGGAACTCAAATAACAACGACGACAACAACAACAATAATAATAATAACAGATCACGAAGTTCCGATCACAATGCAAGCGATCGTCATTGTGTACGGATGAGCGCGTTGTGTTGCTTTATATTTCTACACCGCCACCCACCCACCCACCTCCAACGCCAATCCACGGTACGTCAGTTCAGTTTCAGGTTTCAGCTCAGCTCAGTTTTATTTTGGGTATAGGCCCCAGGCCCCGCGTGCGTGTGTGTGTGGTGTGAGCCATCCGGCTCTTGAACCCGGGCAGTTGAAACCGCAACAAACACACAAAAAACCACGAACGAGAGAAAAAAATATCTTAAAGCGACTATGTGCGTGCGTGACTGTGTGCAGACAGAAAATCCATGGGGGAAAAACCAAAAAAAAACCGGCAATAAATATTCCTTTAAAAAAAGCGGCGTTACACCACCAACCCTCCGTGCAAATAATCCCAGCGGGATTGCAAAGTCAAACAACAACAACAACCACAACAACAACAACAACCACAACAACAACCACCACAACAACCACCACAACAACCACAACCACCACCACAAGACAAATTTCGATTTTTTTTTAAGCTTTTCGTGACTTGCAGGGATTCATCATCTTTGGTTCTATTCGGTAAAGTCACCACGTAGGTATTCCTTCAAAAAAAAAAGCGGCGTTACACCACCAACGCTCGGTGCAAATAATCCCAGCGGGATTGCAAAGTCAAACAACAACAACAACCACCACAACCACAACAACCACCACCACCACAATACAAATTTCGATTTAAAGCTTTCGTGACTTGCAAGGATTCATCTTCTTTGGTTCTTTCGGTAAAGTCACCACCACCACGTAGAATGAGAATAAAATAATAAATTGATAAAATAAAATAACGCGATAAAATTATCACGACGTTTCGGCCACAACACAAGCGGCCTTCATCAGGTGAAGGGACGAGACTGTCTGGAGGACAGCGCTGGAGCGAACACAGCCAAGCTCAGACCGCGACCTTTAAGCTGTGTGAGAAGAAACAGAGCGCCTTGACCAAGGAATTAGCATAGAATTTAGCATTGAAATGGCTGAGTGATTAGCTTGTGACTGGTCACAGAAATAGTTATGTTAAAGTTAAAGCATACACATCCACAGAGGCACCCCTTGACAAAGGAATTAGCATAGAATTTAGCATTGAAATAGCTGAGTGATTAGCTTGTGACTGGTCACAGAAATGGCTATGTTAAAGTCAAAGCCTACACATCCACAGAGGCACCCCTTGACAAAGGAATGAGCATAGAATTTAGCATTAAAATAGCTGAGTGATTAGCTTGTGACTGGTCACAGAAATGGCTATGTTAAAGTCAAAGCATACACATTCACAGAGGCACCTAGTACAAATCAAACAGGAGAATTTAGCATTGAAATAGCTGAGTGATTAGCTTGTGACTGGTCACAGAAATGGCTATGTTAAAGTCAAAGCCTACACATCCACAGAGGCACCCCTTGGCAAAGGAATTAGCATAGAATTTAGCATTGAAATGGCTGAGTGATTAGCTTGTGACTGGTCACAGAAATGGCTATGTTAAAGTCAAAGCCTACACATCCACAGAGGCACCTAGTACAAATCAAACAGGAGAATTTAGCATTGAAATAGCTGAGTGATTAGCTTGTGACTGGTCACAGAAATGGCTATGTTGAAGTCAAAACCTACACATCCACAGAGGCAACTAGTAATTTAGTATTGAAATAGCTAAGGGATTATCTTGTGCAAATAGCTGAAGGATTAGCTTGTGACTGGTCAAAGGAATGGCTATGTTAAAGTCAAAGCCTACACATCCACAGAGGCAACTAGTAATTAGCATTGAAATAGCTAAGGGATTATCTTGTGACTGGTCACAGAAATAGATGTTAAAGTAAAGGCCTACACATCCACAGAGCTTCAATGAACGCTGTTAAGATTCGTAGCGACTTTTAAGCTGGTTGGGAGAAGTGAGGCACCTTGACAAAGGGGGTTTACATATCAAATAGCTGAGGGATTAGCTTGTGACTGGTCACAGGAATGGCTATGTTAAAGTCAAAACCTACACATCTTTAAATCGAAATCTATATATTCTCTTGTTCACAAACAGCTCTCTCTCTCTCTGTCTCTGAACTCACCACGGTAAAAAAATTTTGTTGCGTCTCTTGATGCCTGATGGAGGAGGCTTCTTGTGTTGTCTCTGAAACATCGTGATTTAGTGATTAACTTTTTTTTCAATTTTTACCCACTTGACCTTCTATTTGACAGGAAGAAAGGGGAAAACCCTATTTATTATCATTACATTTTGGTACTGGCAAAGGAGGTCTAATGATGATGTAGATGCTCACCCCGAGCCCTCATTACTTTGATAGCGGCATTGTCTTTGAGCTGCGTGACGCCTTCTGGCGTCATCTGGTCGAGCACCAATTGGGTCGAGGCTCAAAAGAAAGCCGTCCATTGGTGCGGACCAATCGGTGTCAAGGACAATGCATCATCATATATGATCATAGTATGTTTTTTTGTTTGCATTTTGACCGCAGGTATTGTGGTTAATGCAGCAACATGAATCAGGTTTCAGTTTTGTTACCAGAAAACAAGTGGAAAACCCCTATTATTACTACATTTTGGTACTGGCAAAGGGAGGTCTAATGATGATGATTTACCGAAACAACCGAACGAGCAATTCCTGCGGTGAGGAAAGCTTCGAAAGGATCCGTTACCCGGCAAAACAGCGAATCACCGTTCCGTGGTGTCGTAGGGTTGAAGCCCACTCCGCTACAACGTCTACAATCCCCGCCAGAAAGTCTAAAAAAAAAAACCCGCCTATTCTTGAAATGAAATAAAATTTAGCGAGAAAAGTTTTTGAGTAAACTTACACCGGACACGTAGCGAGGCTGCTACAGTGACAACGGCTTATCACCGGTAAGCTCATAGCCGGCTGACAACGGCATCGGCCACCAGCGCCACCAACACCAGCGCCACCAACACCACCACCACCAGCGCCACGTTGCACGTGGTCATCGTCGTCGTCATCGTCGTCGTGATGATGACGATGACGATGGTGATGATGACGATAACGATGATGACGTTGACAACGACGACGATGATGACGGCATCTGCAGACCAGGAAGAACCAGCGGCATCTGCATCTGCAGGACGTGAAGAACCAGTGGCATCTACATCTACAGAACGTGAAGAACCAGTGGCATCTACATCTACGGAATGTGAAGAACCAGTGGCATCTGCATCTACAGAACGTGAAGAACCAGTGGCATCTACATCTATGAAATGTGAAGAACCAGTGGCATCTACATCTACAGAACGTGAAGAATCAGTGGCATCTACATCTACAGAACGTGAAGAACCAGCGGCATCTACATCTATGAAATGTGAAGAACCAGTGGCATCTACATCTACAGAACGTGAAGAATCAGTGGCATCTACATCTGTAGAACGTGAAGAACCGGTGGCATCTACATCTACAGAATGTGAAGAACCAGTGGCATCTACATCTGCAGACCGCGAAGAACCAGTGGTATCTACATCTACAGAACGTGAAGAACCAGTGGCATCTACATCTACGGAATGTGAAGAACCAGTGGCATCTACATCTACAGAACGTGAAGAACCCGTGGCATCTACATCTACAGAACGTGAAGAACCAGTGGCATCTACATCTACGGAATGTGAAGAACCAGTGGCATCTACATCTACAGAACGTGAAGAACCAGTGGCATCTACATCTACAGAATGTGAAGAACCAGCGGCATCTACATCTATGAAATGTGAAGAACCAGTGGCATCTACATCTACAGAACATGAAGAACCAGTGGCATCTACATCTACGGAACGCGAAGAACCAGTGGCATCTACATATGTAGAACGTGAAGAACCAGTGGCATCTACATCTACAGAACGTGAAGAACCAGTGGCATCTACATCTGTAGAACGTGAAGAACCCGTGGCATCTACATGTACAGAACGTGAAAAACCAGTGGCATCTACATCTACGGAATGTGAAGAACCAGTGGCATCTACATCTGCAGACCGCGAAGAACCAGTGGTATCTACATCTACAGAACGTGAAGAACCAGTGGCATCTACATCTACGGAATGTGAAGAACCAGTGGCATCTACATCTACAGAACGTGAAGAACCCGTGGCATCTACATCTACAGAACGTGAAGAACCAGTGGCATCTACATCTACGGAATGTGAAGAACCAGTGGCATCTACATCTACAGAACGTGAAGAACCAGTGGCATCTACATCTACAGAATGTGAAGAACCAGCGGCATCTACATCTATGAAATGTGAAGAACCAGTGGCATCTACATCTACAGAACATGAAGAACCAGTGGCATCTACATCTACGGAACGCGAAGAACCAGTGGCATCTACATATGTAGAACGTGAAGAACCAGTGGCATCTACATCTACAGAACGTGAAGAACCAGTGGCATCTACATCTGTAGAACGTGAAGAACCCGTGGCATCTACATGTACAGAACGTGAAAAACCAGTGGCATCTACATCTACGGAATGTGAAGAACCAGTGGCATCTAGATCTGCAGAATGTGAAGAACTACTGGCATCTACATCTACAGAATGTAAAGAACCAGTGGCATCTACATCTGTAGAACGTGAAGAACCAGTAGCATCTACATCTGTAGAACGTGAAGAACCAGTGGCATCTACATCTACAGAACGTGAATAACCAGTGTCATCTACATCTGCAGAACGCGAAGAACCAGTGGCATCTACATGTACAGAATGTGAAGAACTAGTGGCATATACATCTGCAGAACGTGAAGAACCAGTGGCATATACATCTGCAGAACGCAAAGAACCAGTGGCATCTACATCTGCAGAATGTGAAGAACCAGTGGCATCTACATCTGCAGAACGTGAAGAACCAGTGGCATCTACATCTACGGAACCTGAAGAACCAGTGGCATCTACATCTGCAGAACGTGAAGAACCAGTGGCATCTACATCTGCAAAACGCGATGAACCTGTGGCATCTGCATCTGCAGAACGTGAAGAACCAGTGGCATCTACATCTGCAGAACGTGAAGAACCAATGGCATCTACATCTACAGAACGTGAAAAACCAGTGGCATCTTCATCTGCAGAACGTGAAGAACCAGTGGTATCAACAGAACGTGAAAAACCAGTGGCATCTACAGAACGTGAAGAACCAGTGGCATCTACATCTGCGGAATGTGAAGAACCAGTGGCATCTACATCTGTAGAACGTGAAGAACCAGTGGCATCTACATCTACAGAACGTGAAGAACCAGTGGCATCTACATCTGCAGAACGTGAAGAACCAGTGGCATCCACATCTACAGAACGTGAAGAACCAGTGGCATCTTCATCTGCAGAACGTGAAGAACCAGTGGTATCTATAGAACGTGAAGAACCAGTGGCATCTACATCTGCGGAAGGGGAAGAACCAGTGGCATCTACATCTACAGAATGTGAAGAATCAGTGGCATCTACATCTACAGAACGTGAAGAACCAGTGGCATCTACATCTACAGAACGTGAAGAACCAATGGCATCAACATCTACAAAACGTGAAGAACCAGTGGCATCTTCATCTGCAGAACGTGAAGAACCAGCGGCATCTACATCTACGGAACGTGAAGAACCAGTGGCATCTACATCTGTAGAACGTGAAGAACCAATGGCATCTACATCTACAGAATGTGAAGAATCAGTGGCATCTACATCTGCGGAAGGTGAAGAACCAGTGGCAACTACATCTACAGAATGTGAAGAATCAGTGGCATCTACATCTACAGAACGTGAAGAACCAGTGGCATCTACATCTGCAGAACGTGAAGAACCAGTGGCATCTACATCTACAAAACGTGAAGAACCAGTGGCATTTTCATCTGCAGAACGTGAAGAACGAGTGGTATCTACAGAACGTGAAGAACCAGTGGCATCTACAGAACGTGAAGAACCAGTGGCATCTACATCTGCGGAAGGTGAAGAACCAGTGGCATCTACATCTACAGAATGTGAAGGTGAAGAACCAGTGGCATCTACATCTGCAGAACGTGAAGAACCAGTGGCATCTACAGAACGTGAAGAACCAGTGGCATCTACATCTACAGAACGTGAAGAACCAGTGCCATCTTCATCTGCAGAACGTGAAGATCCAGTGGTATCTACAGAACGTGAAGAACCAGTGGCATCTACAGAACGTGAAGAACCAGTGGCATCTACATATACAGAACGTGAAGAACCAGTGGCATCTACATCTGCAGAACGTGAAGAACCGTTGGCATCTTCATCTGCAGAACGTGAAGAACCTGTGGCATCTACATCTACAGAACGTGAAGAACCAGTGGCATCTACATCTGCGGAACGTGAAGAACCAGTGGCATCTACATCTGCGGAACGTGAAGAACCAGTGGCATCTACCTCTACAGAACGTGAAGAGCCAGTGGCATCTACATCTACAGAATGTGAAGAACCAGCGGCATCTACATCTATGAAATGTGAAGAACCAGTGGCATCTACATCTACAGAACATGAAGAACCAGTGGCATCTACATCTACGGAATGCGAAGAACCAGTGGCATCTACATATGTAGAACGTGAAGAACCAGTGGCATCTACATCTACAGAACGTGAAGAACCAGTGGCATTTACATCTGCAGAACGTGAAGAACCAATGGCATCTACATGTACAGAACGTGAAAAACCAGTGGCATCTTCATCTGCAGAACGTGAAGAACCAGTGGTATCAACAGAACGTGAAGAACCAGTGGCATCTACAGAACGTGAAGAACCAGTGGCATCTACATCTGCGGAAAGTGAAGAACCAGTGGCATCTACATCTGTAGAACGTGAAGAACCTGTGGCATCTACATCTACAGAACGTGAAGAACCAGTGGCATCTACATCTGCAAAACGCGATGAACCTGTGGCATCTGCATCTGCAGAACGTGAAGAACCAGTGGCATCTACATCTGCAGAACGTGAAGAACCAATGGCATCTACATCTACAGAACGTGAAAAACCAGTGGCATCTTCATCTGCAGAACGTGAAGAACCAGTGGTATCAACAGAACGTGAAAAACCAGTGGCATCTACAGAACGTGAAGAACCAGTGGCATCTACATCTGCGGAATGTGAAGAACCAGTGGCATCTACATCTGTAGAACGTGAAGAACCAGTGGCATCTACATCTACAGAACGTGAAGAACCAGTGGCATCTACATCTGCAGAACGTGAAGAACCAGTGGCATCCACATCTACAGAACGTGAAGAACCAGTGGCATCTTCATCTGCAGAACGTGAAGAACCAGTGGTATCTATAGAACGTGAAGAACCAGTGGCATCTACATCTGCGGAAGGTGAAGAACCAGTGGCATCTACATCTACAGAATGTGAAGAATCAGTGGCATCTACATCTACAGAACGTGAAGAACCAGTGGCATCTACATCTACAGAACGTGAAGAACCAATGGCATCTTCATCTGCAGAACGTGAAGAACCAGCGGCATCTACATCTACGGAACGTGAAGAACCAGTGGCATCTACATCTGTAGAACGTGAAGAAAAAATGGCATCTACATCTACAGAATGTGAAGAATCAGTGGCATCTACATCTGCGGAAGGTGAAGAACCAGTGGCATCTACATCTACAGAATGTGAAGAATCAGTGGCATCTACATCTACAGAACGTGAAGAACCAGTGGCATCTACATCTGCAGAACGTGAAGAACCAGTGGCATCTACATCTACAAAACGTGAAGAACCAGTGGCATTTTCATCTGCAGAACGTGAAGAACGAGTGGTATCTACAGAACGTGAAGAACCAGTGGCATCTACAGAACGTGAAGAACCAGTGGCATCTACATCTGCGGAAGGTGAATAACCAGTGGCATCTACATCTACAGAATGTGAAGGTAAAGAACCAGTGGCATCTACATCTGCAGAACGTGAAGAACCAGTGGCATCTACAGAACGTGAAGAACCAGTGGCATCTACATCTACAGAACGTGAAGAACCAGTGCCATCTTCATCTGCAGAACGTGAAGATCCAGTGGTATCTACAGAACGTGAAGAACCAGTGGCATCTACAGAACGTGAAGAACCAGTGGCATCTACATATATAGAACGTGAAGAACCAGTGGCATCTACATCTGCAGAACGTGAAGAACCGTTGGCATCTTCATCTGCAGAACGTGAAGAACCTGTGGCATCTACATCTACAGAACGTGAAGAACCAGTGGCATCTACATCTGCGGAACGTGAAGAACCAGTGGCATCTACATCTGCGGAACGTGAAGAACCAGTGGCATCTACATCTACAGAACGTGAAGAGCCAGTGGCATCTACATCTACAGAATGTGAAGAACCAGCGGCATCTACATCTATGAAATGTGAAGAACCAGTGGCATCTACATCTACAGAACATTAAGAACCAGTGGCATCTACATCTACGGAACGCGAAGAACCAGTGGCATCTACATATGTAGAACGTGAAGAACCAGTGGCATCTACATCTACAGAACGTGAAGAACCAGTGGCATTTACATCTGCAGAACGTGAAGAACCAATGGCATCTACATGTACAGAACGTGAAAAACCAGTGGCATCTTCATCTGCAGAACGTGAAGAACCAGTGGTATCAACAGAACGTGAAGAACCAGTGGCATCTACAGAACTTGAAGAACCAGTGGCATCTACATCTGCGGAAAGTGAAGAACCAGTGGCATCTACATCTGTAGAACGTGAAGAACCCGTGGCATCTACATCTACAGAACGTGAAGAACCAGTGGCATCTACATCTACGGAATGTGAAGAACCAGTGGCATCTAGATCTGCAGAATGTGAAGAACTAGTGGCATCTACATCTACAGAATGTAAAGAACCAGTGGCATCTACATCTGTAGAACGTGAAGAACCAGTAGCATCTACATCTGTAGAACGTGAAGAACCAGTGGCATCTACATCTACAGAACGTGAATAACCAGTGTCATCTACATCTGCAGAACGTGAAGAACCAGTGGCATCTACATCTACGGAATGTGAAGAACCAGTGGCATCTACATCTGCGGAAGATGAAGAACCAGTGGCATCTACATGTACAGAATGTGAAGAACTAGTGGCATATACATCTGCAGAATGTGAAGAACCAGTGGCATCTACATCTGCAGAACGTGAAGAACCAGTGGCATCTACATCTACGGAACCTGAAGAACCAGTGGCATCTACATCTGCAGAACGTGAAGAACCAGTGGCATCTACATCTGCAAAACGCGATGAACCTGTGGCATCTGCATCTGCAGAACGTGAAGAACCAGTGGCATCTACATCTGCAGAACGTGAAGAACCAATGGCATCTACATCTACAGAACGTGAAAAACCAGTGGCATCTTCATCTGCAGAACGTGAAGAACCAGTGGTATCAACAGAACGTGAAAAACCAGTGGCATCTACAGAACGTGAAGAACCAGTGGCATCTACATCTGCGGAATGTGAAGAACCATTGGCATCTACATCTGTAGAACGTGAAGAACCAGTGGCATCTACATCTACAGAACGTGAAGAACCAGTGGCATCTACATCTGCAGAACGTGAAGAACCAGTGGCATCCACATCTACAGAACGTGAAGAACCAGTGGCATCTTCATCTGCAGAACGTGAAGAACCAGTGGCATCTTCATCTGCAGAACGTGAAGAACCAGTGGTATCTATAGAACGTGAAGAACCAGTGGCATCTACATCTGCGGAAGGTGAAGAACCAGTGGCATCTACATCTACAGAATGTGAAGAATCAGTGGCATCTACATCTACAGAACGTGAAGAACCAGTGGCATCTACATCTACAGAACGTGAAGAACCAATGGCATCTACATCTACAAAACGGGACGAACCAGTGGCATCTTCATCTGCAGAACGTGAAGAATCAGTGGCATCTACATCTGCGGAAGGTGAAGAACCAGTGGCATCTACATCTACAGAATGTGAAGAATCAGTGGCATCTACATCTACAGAACGTGAAGAACCAGTGGCATCTACATCTGCAGAAACTGAAGAACCAGTGGCATCTACATCTACAAAACGTGAAGAACCAGTGGCATTTTCATCTGCAGAACGTGAAGAACGAGTGGTATCTACAGAACGTGAAGAACCAGTGGCATCTACAGAACGTGAAGAACCAGTGGCATCTACATCTGCGGAAGGTGAAGAACCAGTGGCATCTACATCTACAGAATGTGAAGAACTAGTGGCATCTACATCTAAAGAATGTGAAGAATCACTGGCATCTACATCTACAGAACCTGAAGAACCAGTGGCATCTACATCTGCAGAACGTGAAGAACCAGTGGCATCTACATCTACAGAACGTGAAGAACCAGTGGCATCTTCATCTGCAGAACGTGAAGAACCAGTGGTATCTATAGAACGTGAAGAACCAGTGGCATCTGCAGAACGTGAAAAACCAGTGGCATCTACATCTGTGGAATGTGAAGAACCAGTGGCATCTACAGAACGTGAAGAACCAGTGGCATCTACATCCTCAGAACGTGAAGAACCAGTGGCATCTACATCTACAGAACGTGAAGAACCAGTGGCATCTACATCTGCAGAACGTGAAGAACCAGTGGCATCTTCATCTGCAGAAGGTGAAGAACCAGTGGTATCTACAGAACGTGAAGAACCACTGGCATCTACATAACGTGAAGAACCAGTGGCAACTACATCTGCGGAACGTGAAGAACCAGTGGCATCTAAATGTACAGAATGTGAAGAACCAGTGGCATCTACATCTACAGAACGTGAAGAACCAGTGGCATCTACAGAACGTGAAGAACCAGTGGCATCTACATCTGTGGAACGTGAAGAACCAGTGGCATCTACATGTACAGAAGTTGAAGAACCAGTGGTATCTACAGAACGTGAAGAACCAGTGGCATCTACATCTGCGGAAGGTGAAGAACCAGTGGCATCTACATCTACAGAATGTGAAGAACTAGTGGCATCTACATCTACAGAATGTGAAGAACCAGTGGCATCTAGATCTGCAGAATGTGAAGAACCAGTGGCATCTACATCTACAGAATGTAAAGAACCAGTGGCATCTACATCTGTAGAACGTGAAGAACCAGTGGCAGCTACATCTACAGAACGTGAAGAACCAGTGTCATCTACATCTGCAGAACGTGAAGAACCAGTGGCATCTACATCTACGGAACGTGAAGAACCAGTGGCATCTACATATGCGGAAGATGAAGAACCAGTGGCATCTACATCTGCAGAACGTGAAGAACCAGTGCAATCTACTTCTGCAGACCGCAAAGAACCAGTGGCATCTACATATGCGGAAGATGAAGAACCAGTGGCATCTACATCTACAGAATGTGAAGAACCAGTGGCATCTACATCTGCAGAACGTGAAGAACCAGTGGCATCTACATCTACGGAACCTGAAGAACCAGTGGCATCTACATCTGCAGAACGTGAAGAAACAGTGGCATCTACATCTACGGAACGTGAAGAACCAGTGGCATCTACATATGTAGAACGTGAAGAACCAGTGGCATCTACATCTACAGAACGTGAAGAACTAGTGGCATCTACATCTACAGAATGTGAAGAATCAGTGGCATCTACATCTATAGAACGTGAAGAACCAGTGGCATCTTCATCTGCAGAACGTGAAGATCCAGTGGTATCTATAGAACGTGAAGAACCAGTGGCATCTACAGAACGTGAAGAACCAGTGGCATCTACATCTGCGGAATGGAAAGAACCAGTGGCATCTACAGAACGTTAAGAACCAGTGGCATCTTCATCTGCAGAACGTGAAGAACCAGTGGCATCTACATCTACAGAACGTGAAGAACCAGTGGCATCTTCATCTGCAGAACGTGAAGAACCAGTGGCATCTACATCTACAGAACGTGAAGAACCAGTGGCATCTACATCTGCAGAACGTGAAGAACCAGTGGCATCTTCATCTGCAGAAGGTGAAGAACCAGTGGTATCTACAGAACGTGAAGAACCACTGGCATCTACAGAACGTGAAGAACCAGTGGCATCTACATCTGCGGAACGTGAAGAACCAGTGGCATCTAAATGTACAGAATGTGAAGAACCAGTGGCATCTACATCTACAGAACGTGAAGAACCAGTGGCATCTACAGAACGTGAAGAACCAGTGGCATCTACATCTGCGGAACGTGAAGAACCAGTGGCATCTACATGTACAGAAGTTGAAGAACCAGTGGTATCTACAGAACGTGAAGAACCAGTGGCATCTACATCTGCGGAAGGTGAAGAACCAGTGGCATCTACATCTACAGAATGTGAAGAACTAGTGGCATCTACATCTGCAGAACGTGAAGAACCAGTGGCATCTAGATCTGCAGAATGTGAAGAACTAGTGGCATCTACATCTACAGAATGTGAAGAACCAGTGGCATCTACATCTGTAGAACGTGAAGAACCAGTGGCATCTACATCTGTAGAACGTGAAGAACCAGTGGCATCTACATCTACAGAACGTGAAGAACCAGTGGCATCTACATCTGCAGAACGTGAAGAACCAGTGGCATCTACATCTACGGAACGTGAAGAACCAGTGGCCTCTACATCTGCGGAAGATGAAGAACCAGTGGCATCTACATCTACAGAATGTGAAGAACTAGTGGCGTCTACATCTGCAGAACGTGAAGAACCAGTGGCATGTACATCTGCAGACCGCAAAGAACCAGTGGCATCTACATCTGCAGAATGTGAAGAACCAGTGGCATCTACATCTGCAGAACGTGAAGAACCAGTGGCATCTACATCTACAGTACTTGAAGAACCAGTGGCATCTACATCTACAGAACGTGAAGAACTAGTGGCATCTACATCTACAGAACGTGAAGAACCAGCGGCATCTACATCTTTGGAATGTGAAGAACCAGTGGCATCTACATCTACAGAACATGAAGAACCAGTGGCATCTACATCTGCAGAACGTGAAGAACCAGTGGTATCTACAGAACGTGAAGAACCAGTGGCATCTACAGAACGTGAAGAACCAGTGGCATCTACATCTGTGGAACGTGAAGAACCAGTGGCATCTACATCTACAGAACGTGAAGAACCAGTGGCATCTACATCTGCGGAATGTGAAGAAACAGTAGCATCTACATCTACAGAACGTGAAGAACCAGTGGCATCTACATCTACAGAACGTGAAGAACAAGTGGCATCTACATCTGCGGAAGGTGAAGAACCAGTGGCATCTACATCTGCAGAACGTGAAGAACCAGTGGCATCTACAGAACGTGAAGAACCAGTGGCATCTACATCTACAGAACGTGAAGAACCAGTGCCATCTTCATCTGCAGAACGTGAAGAACCAGTGGCATCTACAGAACGTGAAGAACCAGTGGCATCTACAGAACGTGAAGAACCAGTGGCATCTACATCTGTGGAACGTGAAGAACCAGTGGCATCTACATCTGCAGAACGTGAAGAACCAGTGGCATCTACATCTACGGAACGTGAAGAACCAGTGGCCTCTACATCTGCGGAAGATGAAGAACCAGTGGCATCTACATCTACAGAATGTGAAGAACTAGTGGCGTCTACATCTGCAGAACGTGAAGAACCAGTGGCATCTACATCTGCAGACCGCAAAGAACCAGTGGCATCTACATCTGCAGAATGTGAAGAACCAGTGGCATCTACATCTGTAGAACGTGAAGAACCAGTGGCATCTACATCTACAGTACGTGAAGAACCAGTGGCATCTACATCTACAGAACGTGAAGAACTAGTGGCATCTACATCTACAGAACGTGAAGAACCAGCGGCATCTACATCTTTGGAATGTGAAGAACCAGTGGCATCTACATCTACCGAACATGAAGAACCAGTGGCATCTACATCTGCAGAACGTGAAGAACCAGTGGCATCTACAGAACGTGAAGAACCAGTGGCATCTACAGAACGTGAAGAACCAGTGGCATCTACATCTGTGGAACGTGAAGAACCAGTGGCATCTACATCTACAGAACGTGAAGAACCAGTGGCATCTACATCTGCGGAATGTGAAGAAACAGTAGCATCTACATCTACAGAACGTGAAGAACCAGTGGCATCTACATCTACAGAACGTGAAGAACAAGTGGCATCTACATCTGCGGAAGGTGAAGAACCAGTGGCATCTACATCTGCAGAACGTGAAGAACCAGTGGCATCTACAGAACGTGAAGAACCAGTGGCATCTACATCTACAGAACGTGAAGAACCAGTGCCATCTTCATCTGCAGAACGTGAAGAACCAGTGGCATCTACAGAACGTGAAGAACCAGTGGCATCTACAGAACGTGAAGAACCAGTGGCATCTACATCTGTGGAACGTGAAGAACCAATGGCATCTACATCTACAGAACGTGAAGAACCAGTGGCATCTACATCTGCGGAATGTGAAGAAACAGTAGCATCTACATCTACAGAACGTGAAGAACCAGTGGCATCTACATCTACAGAACGTGAAGAACAAGTGGCATCTACATCTGCGGAAGGTGAAGAAACAGTAGCATCTACATCTACAGAACGTGAAGAACCAGTGGCATCTACATCTACAGAACGTGAAGAACAAGTGGCATCTACATCTGCAGAACGTGAAGAACCAGTGGCATCTACAGAACGTGAAGAACCAGTGGCATCTACATCTACAGAACGTGAAGAACCAGTGCCATCTTCATCTGCAGAACGTGAAAATCCAGTGGTATCTACAGAACGTGAAGAACCAGTGGCATCTACAGAACGTGAAGAACCAGTGGCATCTACATATACAGAACGTGAAGAACCAGTGGCATCTACATCTGCAGAACGTGAAGAACCGTTGGCATCTTCATCTGCAGAACGTGAAGAACCTGTGGCATCTACATCTACAGAACGTGAAGAACCAGTGGCATCTACATCTGCGGAACGTGAAGAACCAGTGGCATCTACATCTGCGGAACGTGAAGAACCAGTGGCATCTACATCTACAGAACGTGAAGAACCAGTGGCATCTACATCTGCAGAACGTGAAGAACCAGCGGCATCTACATCTATGGAATGTGAAGAACCAGTGGCATCTACAGCTACAGAACGTGAAGAACCAGTGGCATCTACATCTGCGGAATGTGAAGAACCAGTGGTATCTACAGAACGTGAAGAACCAGTGGCATCTACATCTACAGAACGTGAAGAACCAGTGGCATCTTCATCTGCAGAACGTTAAGAACCAGTGGCATCTACAGAACGTGAAGAACCAGTGGTATCTACAGAACGTGAAGAATCAGTGGCATCTACATCTACAGAACGTGAAGAACTAGTGGCATCTACATCTACAGAATGTGAAGAATCAGTGGCATCTACATCTACAGAACGTGAAGAACCAGTGGCATCTTCATCTGCAGAAGGTGAAGAACCAGTGGTATCTACAGAACGTGAAGAACCACTGGCATCTACATAACGTGAAGAACCAGTGGCAACTACATCTGCGGAACGTGAAGAACCAGTGGCATCTAAATGTACAGAATGTGAAGAACCAGTGGCATCTACATCTACAGAACGTGAAGAACCAGTGGCATCTACAGAACGTGAAGAACCAGTGGCATCTACATGTACAGAAGTTGAAGAACCAGTGGTATCTACAGAACGTGAAGAACCAGTGGCATCTACATCTGCGGAAGGTGAAGAACCAGTGGCATCTACATCTGCAGAATGTGAAGAACTAGTGGCATCTACATCTACAGAATGTGAAGAACCAGTGGCATCTACATCTGCAGAATGTGAAGAACCAGTGGCATCTACATCTACAGAATGTAAAGAACCAGTGGCATCTACATCTGTAGAACGTGAAGAACCAGTGGCATCTACATCTGTAGAACGTGAAGAACCAGTGGCATCTACATCTACAGAACGTGAAGAACCAGTGTCATCTACATCTGCAGAACGTGAAGAACCAGTGGCATCTACATCTACGGAACGTGAAGAACCAGTGGCATCTACATATGCGGAAGATGAAGAACCAGTGGCATCTACATCTACAGAATGTGAAGAACTAGTGGCATCTACATCTGCAGAACGTGAAGAACCAGTGCAATCTACTTCTGCAGACCGCAAAGAACCAGTGGCATCTACATCTGCAGAACGTGAAGAACCAGTGGCATCTACATCTGCAGAACGTGAAGAACCAGTGGCATCTACATCTACGGAACCTGAAGAACCAGTGGCATCTACATCTGCAGAACGTGAAGAAACAGTGGCATCTACATCTACGGAACGTGAAGAACCAGTGGCATCTACATATGTAGAACGTGAAGAACCAGTGGCATCTACATCTACAGAACGTGAAGAACTAGTGGCATCTACATCTACAGAATGTGAAGAATCAGTGGCATCTACATCTATAGAACGTGAAGAACCAGTGGCATCTTCATCTGCAGAACGTGAAGATCCAGTGGTATCTATAGAACGTGAAGAACCAGTGGCATCTACAGAACGTGAAGAACCAGTGGCATCTACATCTGCGGAATGGAAAGAACCAGTGGCATCTACAGAACGTTAAGAACCAGTGGCATCTTCATCTGCAGAACGTGAAGAACCAGTGGCATCTACATCTACAGAACGTGAAGAACCAGTGGCATCTTCATCTGCAGAACGTGAAGAACCAGTGGCATCTACATCTACAGAACGTGAAGAACCAGTGGCATCTACATCTGCAGAACGTGAAGAACCAGTGGCATCTTCATCTGCAGAAGGTGAAGAACCAGTGGTATCTACAGAACGTGAAGAACCACTGGCATCTACAGAACGTGAAGAACCAGTGGCATCTACATCTGCGGAACGTGAAGAACCAGTGGCATCTAAATGTACAGAATGTGAAGAACCAGTGGCATCTACATCTACAGAACGTGAAGAACCAGTGGCATCTACAGAACGTGAAGAACCAGTGGCATCTACATCTGCGGAACGTGAAGAACCAGTGGCATCTACATGTACAGAAGTTGAAGAACCAGTGGTATCTACAGAACGTGAAGAACCAGTGGCATCTACATCTGCGGAAGGTGAAGAACCAGTGGCATCTACATCTACAGAATGTGAAGAACTAGTGGCATCTACATCTACAGAATGTGAAGAACCAGTGGCATCTAGATCTGCAGAATGTGAAGAACTAGTGGCATCTACATCTACAGAATGTGAAGAACCAGTGGCATCTACATCTGTAGAACGTGAAGAACCAGTGGCATCTACATCTGCAGAACGTGAAGAACCAGTGGCATCTACATCTACAGAACGTGGAGAACCAGTGGCATCTACATCTGCAGAACGTGAAGAACCAGTGGCATCTACATCTACGGAACGTGAGGGACCAGTGGCATCTACATCTGAAGAACTTGAAGAACCAGTGGCATCTACATCTACAGAATGTGAAGAACTAGTGGCGTCTACATCTGCAGAACGTGAAGAACCAGTGGCATCTACATCTGCAGACCGCAAAGAACCAGTGGCATCTACATCTGCAGAATGTGAAGAACCAGTGGCATCTACATCTGCAGAACGTGAAGAACCAGTGGCATCTACATCTACAGTACGTGAAGAACCAGTGGCATCTACATCTACAGAACGTGAAGAACTAGTGGCATCTACATCTACAGAACGTGAAGAACCAGCGGCATCTACATCTTTGGAATGTGAAGAACCAGTGGCATCTACATCTACAGAACATGAAGAACCAGTGGCATCTACATCTGCAGAACGTGAAGAACCAGTGGCATCTACAGAACGTGAAGAACCAGTGGCATCTACAGAACGTGAAGAACCAGTGGCATCTACATCTGTGGAACGTGAAGAACCAGTGGCATCTACATCTACAGAACGTGAAGAACCAGTGGCATCTACATCTGCGGAATGTGAAGAAACAGTAGCATCTACATCTACAGAACGTGAAGAACCAGTGGCATCTACATCTACAGAACGTGAAGAACAAGTGGCATCTACATCTGCAGAAGGTGAAGAACCAGTGGCATCTACATCTGCAGAACGTGAAGAACCAGTGGCATCTACAGAACGTGAAGAACCAGTGGCATCTACATCTACAGAACGTGAAGAACCAGTGCCATCTTCATCTGCAGAACGTGAAGATCCAGTGGTATCTACAGAACGTGAAGAACCAGTGGCATCTACAGAACGTGAAGAACCAGTGGCATCTACATATACAGAACGTGAAGAACCAGTGGCATCTACATCTGCAGAACGTGAAGAACCGTTGGCATCTTCATCTGCAGAACGTGAAGAACCTGTGGCATCTACATCTACAGAACGTGAAGAACCAGTGGCATCTACATCTGCGGAACGTGAAGAACCAGTGGCATCTTCATCTGCGGAACGTGAAGAACCAGTGGCATCTACATCTACAGAACGTGAAGAACCAGTGGCATCTACATCTGCAGAACGTGAAGAACCAGCGGCATCTACATCTATGGAATGTGAAGAACCAGTGGCATCTACAGCTACAGAACGTGAAGAACCAGTGGCATCTACATCTGCGGAATGTGAAGAACCAGTGGTATCTACAGAACGTGAAGAACCAGTGGCATCTACATCTACAGAACGTGAAGAACCAGTGGCATCTTCATCTGCAGAATGTTAAGAACCAGTGGCATCTACAGAACGTGAAGAACCAGTGGTATCTACAGAACGTGAAGAATCAGTGGCATCTACATCTACAGAACGTGAAGAACCAGTGGCATCTACATCTACAGAACGTGAAGAACCAGTGGCATCTACATCTACAGAACGTGAAGAACCAGTGGCATCTACATCTACAGAACGTTAAGAACCAGTGGCATCTACACCTGCGGAAGGTGAAGAATCAGTGGCATCTACATCTACAGGAGATTATACAGCTTGTAACGCTGTTCCATCCGTGTTCAGTGTACACGCGGAACAGCCTGGTTGGAATTGACAGACGTAAAGTTAGGGTCACGAACAAAACCGACTTACGAACAGGCGCCTCCGACACTAGTTCAAGAACAATTTGTAGTGTATAGTGTAGTGTGTAGTGTGGTGTATAGTGTAGTGTGTAGTGTGGTGTATAGTGTAGTGTATAGTGTAGTGTATAGTGTATAGTGTAGTGTATAGTGTAGTGTATAGTGTAGTGTATAGTGTAGTGTATAATGGTGTGGTGTATAGTGTAGTATATAGTAGTGTATGGTGTAGTATCTAGTGTAGTGTACAGTGTAGTGTTTAGTGGTGTGGTGTATAGTGGTGTAGTGTATAGTGTAGTTTATAGTAGTGTATAGTGTAGTGTATAGTGTAGTATATAGTAGTGTATAGTGTAGTGTATAGTGTAGTGTATATTGTAGTATATAGTAGTGTATAGTGTAGTGTATAGTGTAGTGTATATTGTAGTATATAGTAGTGTATAGTGTAGTCTATAGTGTAGTGTGGTTTTCACAGCTGATGACGATTGCTCGTGTTGCAGTCGAAACGTCGTGATAATTTCACCGTTTCATATTTTTTTTATTTTATTTTATTGTTTCCCTTCTACGCGGTGGTGACTTCACCGAAAGAACCAAGAATAAGACCACCCAGTCTACCGTCGTGGATACCAGCGGCGTGCCACGCCAATTCTTTGGGCCTTTCCGTTTTCGATTAATTCTTTGATATTTCCTTTCAACCCATCAACGTGAGTTCACCGGACCACCCCCCCCCCCCCCCCACAAAGAATCTGAATTCCTGCAGTCACGAAAGCTTCGAGTCAAGAGTTTTACCGGTAGGTACGAAGTTGTAAACTGAGTGTACCAGCCTGCAATCGATTAATGTGTCCGTCCGTCCGTCCGTCCGTCCGCTTTCAATACTTTAACGAAGTGAAATCTCGTGCTGTTGGGTGTATAATTTTTTAACGAAGTGAAATCTCGTGCTGTTGGGTGTATAAATTTTTTAACGAAGTGAAATCTCGTGCTGTTGGGTGTATAATTTTTTAACGAAGTGAAATCTCGTTCTGTTGGGTGTATAATTTTTTAACGAAGTGAAATCTCGTGCTGTTGGGTGTATAAATATTTTAACGAAGTGAAATCTCGTGCTGTTGGGTGTATAATTTTTTAACGAAGTGAAATCTCGTGCTGTTGGGTGTATAATTTTTTAACGAAGTGAAATCTCGTGCTGTTGGGTGTATAATTTTTTAACGAAGTGAAATCTCGTGCTGTTGGGTGTATAATTTTTTAACGAAGTGAAATCTCGTGCTGTTGGGTGTATAATTTTTTAACGAAGTGAAATCTCGTGCTGTTGGGTGTATAATTTTTTAACGAAGTGAAATCTCGTGCTGTTGGGTGTATAATTTTTTAACGAAGTGAAATCTCGTGCTGTTGGGTGTATAAATTTTTTAACGAAGTGAAATCTCGTGCTGTTGGGTGTATAATTTTTTAACGAAGTGAAATCTCGTGCTGTTGGGTGTATACATTTTTTAACGAAGTGAAATCTCGTGCTGTTGGGTGTATAATTTTTTAACGAAGTGAAATCTCGTGCTGTTGGGTGTATACATTTTTTAACGAAGTGAAATCTCGTGCTGTTGGGTGTATAATTTTTTAACGAAGTGAAATCTCGTGCTGTTGGGTGTATACATTTTTTAACGAAGTGAAATCTCGTGCTGTTGGTCTGTAATAATTTGTCCGAAGAACCCTCAACGATTTCGAGGGCAAAAAAAGGTGGGAAGACGCTCTCAATTTGCACAATTTTTACGTAACAATGTCGTAAAATTGCGCAAAATTCCAATGTTCCTACCAGCCTTACCCTGCATGGACCTGTTATTGTCATGCCTGTCAACCTCTTGTTCAGTGCCCTACCTTATTACGGACCAGGCCAGACGTTATCGGTCACCACCCCGTCTCGCCTGATGAGTCTCAACGCGTAGCCTCGCGACCGGACGACGAGGACGGATCATTTGAGGGTCGCGTTTTATTGTTCGGCGCTGCAGGCTGTCGAGCCGAGGGATAGAACGCCGCGGGTTAAAAGAATAAAATAAACGGAGCTTGTTGGGCGAGCGTGGAGTTTCGAGCGATAACGAAGGGGCCGTTACCGTCGGTCCGTCGTGGCGAGGCGGAGGGATGACGGGAACCGCGTCGGCAGACCCCACCACTGTTTGTGTGCGATGCGAATCATCTCACGCCCCGTCACCCACCCACACACTCACTCACCCACCCACTCACTCACTCACCCACCCACCCATCCACTCACCCACCCACCCACTCACCCACCCATTCACCCACCCACTCACCCAACCACTGACCCACCCACCAACCCGCCCACTCACCCACCCACCCACTCACCCAGCTACCCACTCACCCACTCATCCACCCAATCACCCACTCATCCATTCACCCACCCACCCACCAACCCACACACCAACTCACCCACCCACTGACCCACCCACCAACCCTCCCACTCACCCACCCACTCACTAACCCACCCACTCAAACCCAACCACTCAAACCCACCAACCCACTCACTCACCCACCCACTCACTCACTCACTCACCCACCCACTCATCCACCCACCCACCCACTCGCTCACCCACTCAACTACCCACTCACCCACTCACTCACCCACTCAACCACCCACACACCCACTCTCCCGCTCACTCACCCGCTCACCCACTCGCTCACCCACTCAACCACCCACTGACCCACTCACTCACCCACCCACTCATCCACCCATCCACCCACTCGCTCACCCACTCAACCACCCACTGACCCACTCACTCACCCACCCACTCATCCACCCACCCACCCACTCGCTCACCCACTCAACCACCCACTGACCTACTCAATCACCCACCCACTCATCCACCCACCCACCCACTCACCCACCCACTCACTCACCCACTCACCTACTTACTCACCCACCCACTCAACCACCCACACACCCACTCTCCCGCTCACTCACCCGCTCACCCACTCGCTCACCCACTCAACCACCCACTGACCCACCCACCCACCCACCCGCCCGCCCGCACCAGGCCTGTTCCCGTGCCTGAAGGCGACGTTCACGCTGAGCAGGCAGATGGGCTACTACGTGACCCAGGTGTACGTGCCCAGCCTGCTGCTCGTCATGGTCTCCTGGCTCTCCTTCTGGATCAACAAGGACCCGGCACCCGCCCGGGTCAATCTGGCCGCCACCACCATCCTCAGCATGATCACCAAGAGCACCGACTCCCGGTCCTTCCTGCCCAAGGTGCGTAGCGCGTGGTGCTGGGGTGGGGCTTGATCCACGCTCGATCCACGCTCGATCACAGACACACAGGTATTCACAATATCACAGCTTGATCCACGCTCGATCCACGGTCGATCACATACATACAGGCATTCACAATATCACAGCTCGATCCACACTCGATCACAGACACACAGGTATTCACAATATCACAGCTCGATCCACGCTTGATCCAAGCTCGATCACATACACACAGGCATTCACAATATCACAGCTTGATCCACGCTTGATCCAAGCTCGATCACATACACACAGGCATTCACAATATCACAGCTTGATCCAAGCTCGATCACATACACTCAGGCATTCACAATATCACAGCTTGATCCAAGCTCGATCACATACACACAGGCATTCACAATATCACAGATTGATCCAAGCTCGATCACATACACACAGGCATTCACAATATCACAGCTTGATCCACGCTTGATCCACGCTCGATCACATACACACAGGCATTCACAATTTTACAGCTTGATCCACGCTTGATCCACGCTCAATCACAGACACACAGGTATTCACAATATCACAGCTTGATCCACGCTTGATCCACAGTCGATCACATATACACAGGAATTCACAATATCACAGCTCCATCCACGCTTGATCCACGCTCGATCACATAGACACAGGCATTCACAATATCACAGCTCGATCCACGCTTGATCCAAGCTCGATCACATACACACAGGTATTCACAATATCACATCTTGATCCACGCTCGATCCACGCTCGATCACATATACACAGGCATTCACGATATCACAGCTTGATCCACGCTTGATCCAAGCTCGATCACAACCACGCAGGCATTCACAATATCACAGCTCGATCCACGCTTGATCCAAGCTCGATCACATACACACAGCTATTCACAATATCACAGCTTGATCCACGCTTGATCCACGGTCGATCACATACACACAGCTATTCACAATATCACAGCTTGATCCACGCTAGATCCACGCTTGATCACATACACACAGGCATTCACAATATCACAGCTTGATCCACACTTGATCCACGCTCGAACGCATACACACAGCTATTCACAATATCACAGCTCGATCCACGCTTGATCCACGCTCGATCACATACACACAGGCATTCACAATATCACAGCTTGATCCACGCTTGATCCACGCTCGATCACACACACACAGGTATTCACAATATCACAGCTTGATCCACGCTTGATCCACACTCGATCACATACACACAGGCATTCACAATATCACAGCTTGATCCACGCTCAATCACATACACACAGCTATTCACAATATCACAGCTTGATCCACGCTTGATCCACACTCGATCACATACACACAGGCATTCACAATATCACAGCTTGATCCACGCTCAATCACATACACACAGCTATTCACAATATCACAGCTTGATCCACGTTTGATCCACGGTCGATCACATACACACAGGCATTCACAATATCACAGCTTGATCCACGCTTGATCCAAGCTCGATCACATACACACAGGCATTCACAATATCACAGCTTGATCCACGCTTGATCCAAGCTCGATCACATATACACAGGTATTCACGATATCACAACTTGATCCACGCTTGATCCAAGCTTGATCCACGCTCGATCACAGACACACAGGTATTCACAATATCACAGCTCGATCCATGCTTGATCCACGCTCGATCACATACACACAGGCATTCACAATATCACAGCTTGATCCAGGCTCGATCCACGCTCGATCACATACACACAGGCATTCACAATATCACAGCGTGATCCACGCTTGATCCACGATTGATCACATACACGCAGGTATTCACGATATCACAGCTTGATCCACACTCGATCACATACACACAGTTATTCACAATATCACAGCTTGATCCAAGCTTGATCCATGTTCGAACACATACACACAGTTATTCACAATATCACAGCTTGATCCACGCTTGATCCAAGCTCGATCACATACACACAGGCATTCACAATATCACAGCTTGATCCACGCTTGATCCACGCTCGATCACATACACACAGGCATTCACAATATCACAGCTCGATCCACGCTTGATCCACGCTCGATCACATACGCACAGGCATTCACAATATCACAGCTTGATCCACGCTTGATCCAAGCTCGATCACATACACGCAGGTATTCACAATTTCACAGCTTGATCCACGCTTAATCCATGCTCGATCACAGACACACAGGCATTCACAATATCACAGCTTGATCCACGCTTGATCCACGCTCGATCACATACACACAGGCATTCACAATATCACAGCTTGATCCACGCTTGATCCACGCTCGATCACATACACACAGGCATTCACAATATCACAGCTCGATCCACTCTTGATCCACGCTCGATCACATACACGCAGGTATTCACAATATCACAGCTCGATCCACGCTTGATCCACACTCGATCACATACACGCAGGCATTCACAATATCACAGCTTTATCCACACTCGATCACATACACACAGGCATTCACAATATCACAGCTCGATCCACGCTCGATCACACACACACAGATATTCACAATATCACAGCTCGATCCACGCTTGATCCACGCTCGAACACATACACGCAGGCCATTCAAAACCATCACTTTACCCTACATTGCGGGGATCACAAAAAAGATCTCCAAAATCTTGAATAAATAAAAGATCCAGGTTCCGATTCAACACATTACATGAAGTCCGTGATATGGTTCCGTCTGTAAAAGATGTGATTCCGGACATACAGTACTCTGGTGTCTACAAACTAAGTTGCCTCTGTGGTAGTAGCTACATTGGAGAAACCAAACGCCATGTCTCGGACCGCATCCGCGACCACAAAGCAGTTTTGAAACACGGTAGGACCAACACCACGGCCGTGGCAGATCACTGTTATAATTCAGTGGGTTCACATGACATTGACTTCTCCAAGACAGAGGTTCTTCGCAAAACCATCCGGCTACCATGAGAGAGATTTGCTCATGAGGGCTATCCACATATACAAACACGGGGACAATCTCAACCGAGAAGATGGATTCTGGCTTAGCAATCATTGGAAGGGTTTGATAAAACCATTTCGGGTCTTAAGTCATTGTGTTCACGCTTACGGTGGCTTTCAGACTGCGTCCATTATTTTTCTTTTCCCCCCCTCCTCTTTTCCAAACATAGATGGTTTCGATTTAAAGCTTTCGTGACTTGCAAGGATTCATCTTCTTTGGTTCTTTTGGTAAAGTCACCACCACGTAGAATGAGAATAAAATAATAAATCGATAAAATAAAATAACACAGTGAAATTCTCACGACGTTTCGGCCACAACACAAGCGGCCATCATCAGGTGAAGGGGACGAGACTGTCTGGAGGACAGCGCTGGAGCGAACACAGCCAAGCTCAGATCGCGACCTTTAAGCTGTGTGAGAAGAAACAAAGCGCCTTGACAAAGGAATTAGCATAGAATTTAGCATTGAAATAGCTGAGTGATTAGCTTGTGACTGGTCGCAGAAATGGCTATGTTAAAGTCAAAGCCTACACATCCACAAAGGCACCTAGTACAAATCAAACAGGAGAATTTAGCATTGAAATAACTGAGGATTAGCTTGTGACTGGTCATAGAAATAGTTATGTTAAATTCAAAGCCTACACATCCACAGAGGCACCTAGTACAAATAAAACAGGAGAATTTAGCATTGAAATAGCTGAGTGATTAGCTTGTGACTGGTCACAGAAATGGCTATGTTAAAGTCAAAGCCTACACATCCACAGAGGCACCCCTTGACAAAGGAATTAGCATAGAATTTAGCATTGAAATAGCTGAGTGATTAGCTTGTGACTGGTCACAGAAATGGCTATGTTAAAGTCAAAGCCTACACATCCACAGCGGCACCCCGTGACAAAGGAATTAGCATAGAATTTAGCATTGAAATAGCTGAGTGATTAGCTTGTGACTGGTCACAGAAATGGCGATGTTAAAGTCAAAGCCTACACATCCACAGAGGCACCTAGTACAAATCAAACAGGAGAATTTAGCATTGAAATAACTGAGGGATTAGCTTGTGACTATGACCAGTCACAAGCTAATCACTCAGCTATTTCAATGCTAATTTTTACGCTAATTCCTTTGTCAAGGCGCTCAGTTTCTTCTCACACAGCTTAAAGGTCCGCGGTCCGAGCGTGGCTGTGTTCGCTCCAGCGCTGTCCTCCAGACAGTCTCGTCCCCTTCACCTGATGAAGGCCGCTTGTGCCGCGGCCGAAACGTCGCGGGTAATTTCATCGCGTCGTTTCGTTCCATCAATTTATTGTTTCGTTCTCATTCCACGCGGTGGTGACTTTACCGAAAGAACCAAAAGAACGTCTGATGGCCTCGTCCAATCTGAGCAAACCGCCAAATCGGCTCTCCGTGCCGCTGACGTTAAGTGGGGGGCCGGGAAAAAACAAACGCCGCTTTTTTTCAAATCGTTCCCGCCGCTGTTTTCTCCGCCCGCACCCGCCGATGGCTGCTTTCTCGTTCGCCGGGATCGCGGACGTCGCGAGAATTCTAGATTTGAAGCTTTCGCGTCTCGCAAGGATCCACACTCCTTTTGATTCTATTCGGTAAAGTCACCACGTAGGTAAGTAAGTAAAATAAAACGGCAAAAAACGGCAAAAATCACGACGTTTCGGCCGCGACACAAGCGGCCCTCATCAGGTTGAAGGGATCAGGCTGTCTCGAGGACAGCGCTGGAGTGAAACAGTCGGCCGATCAAACGCTAATTTTTTTTACGCTAATTTCTTTTGTCAGGGCACCTTGTTTCCTCGCACACAGCTTGAAGGTCCGCGGTTCCGGGCGTGGCTGCGTTTCGCTCCAGCGCTGTCCTCCAGACAGCCTGGTCCCTTCGACCTGATGAAGGCCGCTTGTGTCATGGCCGAAACGTCGCGGGAATTTCATCGCGTTATTTTATTTTAACGATTCATTATTTCGTTCTCATTCCACGCGGCGGTGACTTTACCGAAAGAACCAAAGATGATGAATCCCTGCAAGTCACAAAAAGCTTTAAAAATCGAAATTTGTCTTGTGGTGGTGGTTGTTGTTGTGGTTGTTGTTGTTGTTGTTTGACTTTGCAATCCCGCTGGGATTATTTGCACTGAGCGTTGGTGGTGTAACGCTGCTTTTTTTTTAAAGGAATACCTACGTGGTGACTTTACCGAAAGAACCAAAGATGATGAATCCCTGCAAGTCACGAAAAGCTTTTAAAAAATCGAAATTTGTCTTGTGGTGGTGGTTGTGGTTGTTGTTGTGCTGGTTGTTGTTGTTGTTGTTGTTTGACTTTGCAAACCCGCTGGGATTATTTGCAACAAGCGTTGGTGGTGTGACGCCGCTTTGTTTTTTAAGGAATACCTACGTGGTGACTTTACCGAATAGAACCAAAGATGATGAATCCTTGCAAGTCACGAAAAGTTTTATGAAATCGAAATTTGTCTTGTGGTGGTGGTTGTTGTTGTTGTGGTGGTTGTTGTTGTGGTGGTTGTTGTGGTTGTTGTGGTTGTTGTTGTTGTTGTTGTTTGACTTTGCAATCCCGCTGGGATTATTTGCACCGAGCGTTGGTGGTGTAACGCTGCTTTTTTTTTTTAAAGGAATACCTACGTGGTGACTTTACCGAATAGAACCAAAGATGATGAATCCCTGCAAGTCACGAAAAGCTTTTTAAAAAATCGAAATTTGTCTTGTGGTGGTGGTTGTGGTTGTTGTGGTTGTTGTTGCTGTTGTTGTTGTTGTTGTTTTTGTTGTTGTTGTTGTTTGACTTTGCAATCCCGCTGGGATCATTTGCACGAAGCGTTGGTGGTTCTAACGCTGCTTTTTTTCGAAGGAATACCTACGTGGTGACTTTACCGAATAGAACCAAAGATGATGAATCCCTGCAAGTCACGAAAAACTTTTAAAAATCGAAATTTGTCTTGTGGTGGTGGTGGTTGTTGTGGTTGTTGTGGTGGTTGTGGTTGTTGTGGTGGTGGTTGTTGTTGTTGTGGTTGTTGTTGTTGTTGTTGTTTGACTTTGCAATCCCGCTGGGATTATTTGCACCGAGCGTTGGTGGTGTAACGCCGCTTTTTTTTTCGAAGGAATACCTACGTGGTGACTTCACCGAATAGAACCAAAGATGATGAATCCCTGCAAGTCACGAAAAGCTTTTAAAAAATCGAAATTTGTCTTGTGGTGGTGTTTGTTGTGGTTGTTGTGGTGGTTGTGGTTGTTGTGGTGGTGGTTGTTGTTGTTGTGGTGGTTGTTGTTATTGTTGTTGTTTGACTTTGCAATCCCGCTGAGATCATTTGCACGAAGCGTTGGTGGTTCTAACGCTGCTTTTTTTTTTTAAAGGAATACCTACGTGGTGACTTCACCGAATAGAACCAAAGATGATGAATCCCTGCAAGTCACGAAAAGCTTTAAAAATCGAAATTTGTCTTATGGTGGTGGTTGTTGTTGCTGTTGTTGTGGTTGTTGTTGTGGTTGTTGTGGTTGTTGTTGTAGTTGTTTGACTTTGCAATGCCGCTGGGATTATTTGCACAGAGCGTTGGTGGTGTAACGCTGCTTTTTTTTTTAAGGAATACCTACGTGGTGACTTTACCGAAAGAACCAAAGATGATGAATCCCTGCAAGTCACGAAAAGCTTTTAAAAAAATCGAAATTTGTCTTGTGGTGGTGGTTGTTGTTGTTGTTGTGGTGGTTGTTGTTGTTGTTGTTGTTTGACTTTGCAATCCCGCTGGGATTATTTGCACAGAGCGTTGGTGGTGTGACGCTGCTTTTTTTTTAAGGAATACCTACGTGGTGACT
>NC_046144.1:1984408-2124408 GCF_010993605.1 Petromyzon marinus | reverse complement strand
TCGCCGCCTTCAACGCCGTCTACTGGGTCACCTGCGTCGTGGGCCTCAAGAGCCTGCAGTGAAGACACCACCACAGAGACACCACCACCACAGAGACACCACAGAGACACCACAGAGACACCGTGTCCACCACAGAGACACCACAACCACAGAGACACTGCACTGATAACGCCGTCTACTGGGTCACCTGCGTCGTGGGCCTCAAGAGCCTGCAGTGAAGACACCACCACAGAGACACCGCAGAGACACCACAACTACAGAGACACCACAACTACAGAGACACCACAGAGACACCACAGAGACACCACCACCACAGAGACACCACCACCACCACAGAGACACCACAACTACAGAGACACCACACTGATAACGCCGTCTACTGGGTCACCTGCGTCGTGGGCCTCAAGAGCCTGCAGTGAAGACACAACCACAGAGACACCGCAGAGACACCACAGAGACACCACAACTACAGAGACACCACCACCACCACAGAGACACCACAACTACAGAGACACCGCACTGATAACGCCGTCTACTGGGTCACCTGCGTCGTGGGCCTCAAGAGCCTGCAGTGAAGACTCAGCAGAGACACCACAACTACAGAGACACCACAACTACAGAGACACCACAACTACAGAGACACCACAGAGACACCGTGTCCACCACAGAGACACCACCACCACAGAGACACCACAGAGACACTACAGAGACACTGCACTGATAACGCCGTCTACTGGGTCACCTGCGTCGTGGGCCTCAAGAGCCTGCAGTGAAGACACCACCACAGAGACACCACCACCACAGAGACACCACAGAGACACCACAGAGACACCGTGTCCACTACAGAGACACCACAGAGACACCGTGACTACAGAGACACCACAGAGACACCGTGTCCACCACAGAGACACCACCACTACAGAGACACTGCACTGATAACGCCGTCTACTGGGTCACCTGCGTCGTGGGCCTCAAGAGCCTGCAGTGAAGACACCGCCACAGAGACACCGCAGAGACACCGCAGAGACACCACAGAGACACCACAACTACAGAGACACCACAGAGACACCGTGTCCACCACAGAGACATCACAACTACAGAGACACCGTGTCCACCACAGAGACACCACAACTACAGAGACACCACAGAGACACCACAGAGACACCACAGAGACACCACAGAGACACCGTGTCCACCACAGAGACATCACAACTACAGAGACACCGTGTCCACCACAGAGACACCACAACTACAGAGACACCACAGAGACACCGTGTCCACCACAGAGACACCACAACCACAGAGACACTGCACTGATAACGCCGTCTACTGGGTCACCTGCGTCGTGGGCCTCAAGAGCCTGCAGTGAACACACAACCACAGAGACACCACACTGATAACAACAGAGACACCACAGAGACACCGTGTCCACCACAGAGACACCACAACCACAGAGACACCACAACCACAGAGACACCACAACCACAGAGACACCACAACCACAGAGACACCACAACCACAGAGACACCACAACCACAGAGACACCACAACCACAGAGACACCGTGTCCACCACCACAGAGACACCGTGTCCACCACAGAGACACCACAACTACAGAGACACCGTGTCCACCAAAGAGACACCACAACCACAGAGACACCGTGTCCACCACAGAGACACCACAACTACAGAGACACCACAGAGACACTACAGAGACACTGCACTGATAACGCCGTCTACTGGGTCACCTGCGTCGTGGGCCTCAAGAGCCTGCAGTGAAGACACCACCACAGAGACACCGCAGAGACACCGCAGAGACACCACAGAGACACCACAACCACAGAGACACCACAACCACAGAGACACCGTGTCCACCACAGAGACACCACAACCACAGAGACACCACAACCACAGAGACACCGTGTCCACCACAGAGACACCACAACCACAGAGACACCACAACCACAGAGACACCACAACCACAGAGACACCGTGTCCACCACAGAGACATCGTGACCACAACCACAGAGACACCACAATTACAGAGACACCACAGAGACACCACAGAGACACCGCAACTACAGAGACACCACCACCACAGAGACACCGTGTCCACCACAGAGACACCGTGTCCACCACTACAGAGACATCACAACTACAGAGACACCGTGTCCACCACAGAGACATCACCACCACAGAGACACCGCACTGATAACCACAGAGACACCACCACCACAGAGACACCGCCACCACCACTACAGAGACATCACAACTACAGAGACACCGTGACGACCACCACAGAGACATCGTGTCCACCACAGAGACACCACCACCACAGAGACACCACAGAGACACCGTGACCACCACCACAGAGACACCGTATCCACCACAGAGACACCACCACCACAGAGACACCACAGAGACACCGTGACCACCACTACAGAGACACCGTGTCCACCACCACTACAGAGACACCGTGACCACCACCACAGAGACACCGTGTCCACCACCAGTACAGAGACATCGTGTCCACCACCACTACAGAGACACCGTGACCACCACCACAGAGACACCGTGTCCACCACCAGTACAGAGACACCGTGTCCACCACATAGACACCGTGACTACAGAGACACCGCAGAGACATCACAACCACAGAGACACCACAGAGACACCACAGAGATACCACAACTACAGAGACACCACAGAGACACCACAGAGACACCGCAGAGACATCACAACCACAGAGACACCGCAGAGACACCACAGAGACACCGCAACTACAGAGACACCACAGAGACACCACAGAGACACCACAGAGACATCACAACTACAGAGACACCACCACCACAGAGACACCGTGTCTACCACTACAGAGATACCACAACTACAGAGACACCACAGAGGCACCACAGAGACACCGTCACCACCACTACAGAGACACCGTGTCCACTACAGAGACACCACAGAGACACCCTGACCACCACTACAGAGACACCACCACCACAGAGACACCGTGTCCACCACTACAGAGACACCACAGAGATACCACAACTACAGAGACACCGCACTGATAATGCCGTCTACTGGGTCACCTGCGTCGTGGGCCTCAAGAGCCTGCAGTGAAGACTCAGGAGAGACACCACAGAGACACCACAGAGACACCACCACCACAGCACTACAGAGACATCACAACTACAGAGACACCACACTGATAACCACAGATTCACCGTGTCCACCACAGAGACACCGTGTCCACCACAGAGACACCACCACAACTACAGAGACACCGCAGAGACACCGCCACTACAGAGACACCATGACCACAGAGACACCGAGATCATGACCACAGAGACACCGCAGAGACCACAGAGACACCGTGACCACCACCACAGAGACACTGCACTGATAACCACAGAGACACCGTAACCACAGAGACACCGCAGAGACCACAGAGACACCGTGTCCACCACCACTACAGAGACACCGCCACCACAGAGACACCGTGACCACAGAGACACCGAGACCACCACTACAGAGACACCGAGACCACTACTACAGAGACATCACCACCACTACAGAGACACCACCACCACAGAGACACCGTGACCACAGAGACACCGAGACCACCACTACAGAGACACCGAGACCACCACTACAGAGACATCACCACCACTACAGAGACACCGCCACCACAGAGACACCGCCACCACAGAGACACCGTGATCACAGAGACACCGAGACCACCACTACAGAGACATCACCACCACCACAGAGACACCGAGACCACAGAGACACAACAGAGACACCACAGAGACACCGTGACCACCACTACAGAGACACCGCCACCACAGAGACACCGCCACCACAGAGACACCGTGTCCAACACCACTACAGAGACATCACCACCACCACAGAGACACTGCACTGACAACCACAGAGACACCGCAGAGACCACAGAGACACCGTGACCACCACCACCACAGAGACACTGCACTGACAACCACAGAGACACCGAGACCACCACTACAGAGACATCACCACCACCACAGAGACACTGCACTGATAACCGCAGATACACCGAGAGCACCACCACAGAGACACTGCACTGACAACCACAGAGACACCGAGACCACCACCACAGAGACATCACCACCACCACAGAGACACTGCACTGACAACCACAGAGACACCGAGACCACCACAGAGACACCGAGACCACCACAGAGACACCGAGACCACCCCACCCACCACCCGACATGTGAACCATAGCCGCGTATGGGGCAAACTAAATAAAAGTTGGATAATCACATTGACTACAGTGTGGTGTGGGTGGTGTGTGGTGTGGTGTGTGTCGTGTAGTGTGTGTGGTGTGTGTGTGGTGTGTGTGGTGTGTGTGGTGAGTGTGGTGTAGTATGTGTGTGGTGTGTGTGGTGTAGTGTGTGTGGTGTGTGTGGTGTATGTGGTGTGTGGTGTGGTGTGTGTGGTGTGTGGTGTGTGTGGTGTAGTGTGTGTGGTGTGTGTGGTGTATGTGGTGTGTGGTGTGGTGTGTGTGGTGTGTGGTGTGGTGTGTGTGGTGTACGTGGTGAGTGTGGTGTAGTATGTGTGTGTGTGGTGTGTGTGGTGTAGTATATGTGGTGTACGTGGTGAGTGTGGTGTAGTGTGTGTGGTGGGTGTGGTGTGTGTGTGGTGTGTGTGGTGTGTGTGGTGTGGTGTACGTGGTGTGTGTCGTGTGTGTGGTGAGTGTGGTGTGTGTGGTGTGTGTGTGGTGTGTGTGGTGTGGTGTGTGTGGTGTGGTGTGTGTGGTATGTGTGATGAGTGTGGTGTGTGTGGTGTGTGTGATGAGTGTGGTGTGTGTGGTGTGGTGTGTGTGGTGTGGTGTGTGTGGTGTACGTGGTGTGTGTCGTGTATGTGGTGAGTGTGGTGTGTGTGGTGTGTGTGGGTGTGTGGTGTGTGTGGTGTGGTGTGTGTGGTGTGTGTGGTGTGGTGTGTGTGGTGTGTGTGTGGTGTGTGTGGTGTGGTGTGTGTGGTGTGGTGTGTGTGGTGTGTGTGGTGTGTGTGTGGTGTGTGTGATGTGGTGTGTGTGATGTGGTGTGGTGTGTGTGATGTGGTGTGGTGTGTGTGGTGTGGTGTGTGTGGTGTGGTGTGTGTGGTGTGTGTGGTGTGTGTGGTGTGGTGTGTGTGGTGTGTGTGGGTGTGTGGTGTGTGTGTGTGGTGTGTGTGGTGTGTGTGTGTGGTGTGTGTGATGAGTGTGGTGTGTGTGGTGTGGTGTGTGTGGTGTGGTGTGTGTGGTGTGTGTGTGGTGAGTGTGGTGTGTGTGATGAGTGTGGTGTGTGTGGTGTGTGTGGTGTGTGTGGTGTAGTGTGTGTGGTGTGTGTGGTGTGTGTGGTGTACGTGGTGAGTGTGGTGTGTGTGGTGTGTGTGGTGTGTGTGGTGTACGTGGTGAGTGTGGTGTGTGTGGTGTGTGTGGTGTGTGTGGTGTGTGTGGTGTGGTGTACGTGGTGTGTGTCGTGTGTGTGGTGTGTGTGGTGTGTGTGGTGTACGTGGTGTGTGTGGTGTGTGTGGTGTGTGTGTGGTGTGTGTGTGGTGTGTGTGATGAGTGTGGTGTGTGTGGTGTGGTGTGTGTGGTGTGTGTGGTGTAGTGTGTGGTGTGTGTGTGGTGTGTGCGATGTGTGTGGAGTAGTGTGTGTGGTTTGTGTGGTGCGTGTGGTGTGTGTGGTGTTTGTGGTGTGTGTGGTGTGTGTGGTGTGTGTGGTGTAGTGTGTGGTGTGTGTGTGGTGTGTGCGATGTGTGTGGAGTAGTGTGTGTGGTGTGTGTGGTGTGTGTGGTGTGTGTGGTGTGTGTGTCGTGTAGTGTGTGTGGTGTGTGTGGTGTGTGTGTAGTGTGTGATGTGTGTGGTGTAGTGTGTGTGTGTGGTGTGGTATGTGTGGTGTGGTGTGTGTGGTGTGTGTGGTGTAGTGTGTATGGTGTGTGTGGTGTACGTGGTGAGTGTGGTGTGTGTGGTGTGTGTGGTGTGTGTGGTGTGTGGTGTGTGTGTGTGGTGTGTGTGGTGTGTCTGTGGTGTGTGTGGTGTGTGTGGTGTGTGTGGTGTACGTGGTGTACGTGGTGTGTGTGGTGTGTGTGGTGTGTGTGGTGTGGTATGTGTGGTGTGGTGTGTGTGGTGTGTGTGGTGTAGTGTGTATGGTGTGTGTGGTGTACGTGGTGAGTGTGGTGTGTGTGGTGTGTGTGGTGTGTGTGGTGTACGTGGTGTGTGGTGTGTGGTGTGTGTGTGTGTGGTGTAGTGTGTGTGGTGTGTGTGGTGTGTGTGGTGTGGTGTGTGTGGTGTGTGTGGTGTGTGTGGTGTGGTGTGTGTGGTGTGGTGTGTGGTGTGTGTGTGGTGTGTGTGTGGTGTGTGTGTGGTATGTGTGGTGTGTGTGGTGTGTGTGGTGTGTGTGGTGTGGTGTGTGTGGTGTAGAGTGTGTGGTGTGTGTGGTGTACGTGGTGAGTGTGGTGTGTGTGGTGTATTGTGTGTGGTGTTTGTGGTGTAGTGTGTGTGTGTGGTGTGTGTGGTGTACGTGGTGAGTGTGGTGTGTGTGGTGTGTGTGTAGTGTGTGTGGTGTGTGTGGTGTGTGTGGTGTAGTGTGTGTGGTGTGTGTGTGGTGTGTGTGGTGTGTGTGGTGTAGTGTGTGTGGTGTGTGTGGTGTACGTGGTGTACGTGGTGTGTGTGGTGTGTGTGGTGTGTGTGGTGAGTGTTGTGTGTGTGGTGTAGTGTGTGTGGTGTGTGTGGTGTGTGTGGTGTACGTGGTGAGTGTGGTGTGTGTGGTGTAGTGTGTGTGGTGTGTGTGGTGTGTGTGGTGCAGTATGTGTGGTCTATGTGGTGTGTGGTGTTTGTGTCGTGTAGTGTGTGTGGTGTGTGTGATGTAGTGTGTGTGTGGTGTGTGTGGTTTAGTGTGTGTTGTGTGTGTGTGGTGTGTGTGGTGTATGTGGTGTGTGGTGTGTGTGTGTGGTGTGCGTGGTGTGTGTGGTGTACGTGGTGTACGTGGTGTGTGGTGTGTGTGGTGTACGTCGTGAGTGTGGTGTGTGTGGTGTGTGTGGTGTACGTCGTGAGTGTGGTGTGTGGTGTGTGGTGTGTGTGGTGTGTGTGGGTGTGTGGTGTGTGTGGTGTGTGTGGTATGTGTGGTGTCCGTGGTGAGTGTGGTGTGTGTGGTGTGTGTGGTGTGTGTACTGTGTGTGGTGTGTGTGGTGTGTGTGGTGTGTGTGTGGTGTGTGTGGTGTGTGTGTGGTGTGTGTGGTGTGTGTGATGTGTGGTGTGTGTGTGGTGTGTGTGTGTGGTGTGGTGTGTGTGGTGTGTGTGTGGTGTGTGTGGTGTGGTGTGTGTGGTGTGTGTGTGGTGTGTGTGTGGTGTGTGTGGTGTGTGTGTGGTGTGTGTGGTGAGTGTGGTGTGTGTGTGTGTGGTGTGTGTGGTGTGTGTGGTGTGTGTGGTGTGTGTGTGGTGTGTGTGTGTGTGGTGTGTGTGGTGTGTGTGGTGTGTGTGGTGTGTGTGTGGTGTGTGTGGTGTGTGTGTGGTGTGTGTGGTGAGTGTGGTGTGTGTGGTGTGTGTGGTGTGTGGTGTGTGTGGTGTGTGTGTGTGGTGTGTGTGGTGTGTGTGTGGTGTGTGTGGTGAGTGTGGTGTGTGTGTGTGTGGTGTGTGTGGTGTGTGTGTGGTGTGTGTGTGTGTGTGTGGTGTGTGTGGTGTGTGTGGTGTGTGTGGTGTGTGTGTGGTGTGTGTGGTGTGTGTGGTGTGTGTGTGGTGTGTGTGGTGTGTGGTGTGTGTGGTGTGTGTGTGTGGTGTGTGTGGTGTGTGTGTGGTGTGTGTGGTGTGTGTGTGGTGTACGTGGTGTGTGTGGTGTGTGTGATGAATGTGGTGTGTGTGTGTGGTGTGTGTGGTGTGTGTGGAGTGTGTGGTGTGTGTGTGGTGTGTGTGGTGTGTGTGGTGTGTGTGGTGTGTGTGGTATTTGTGTGGTGTGTGTGGTGTGTCTGGTGTGTGTGGTGTGTGTGGTGTGTGGTGTGTGTGGTGTGTGTGTGTGGTGTGTGTGGTGTGTGTGTGGTGTGTGTGGTGAGTGTGGTGTGTGTGTGTGGTGTGTGTGGTGTGTGTGGTGTGTGTGTGGTGTGTGTGTGTGTGGTGTGTGTGGTGTGTGTGGTGTGTGTGGTGTGTGTGTGGTGTGTGTGGTGTGTGTGTGTGTGTGTGGTGTGTGTGGTGTGTGTGTGGTGTGTGTGGTGAGTGTGGTGTGTGTGTGTGTGGTGTGTGTGGTGTGTGTGTGGTGTGTGTGGTATGTGTGGTGTGTGTGGTGTGTGTGTGGTGTGTGTGGTGTGTGTGTGGTGTGTGGTGTGTGTGGTGTGTGTGTGGTGTGTGAGTGGTGTGTGTGGTGTGTGTGGTGTGTGTGTGGTGTGTGTGTGGTGTGTGTGGTGTGTGGTGTGTGTGGTGTGTATGTGTGGTGTGTGTGGTGTGTGTGTGGTGTGCGTGGTGTGTGTGTGGTGTACGTGGTGTGTGTGGTGTGTGTGATGAATGTGGTGTGTGTGTGTGGTGTGTGTGGTGTGTGTGGTGTGTGTGTGTGGTGTGTGTGGTGTGTTTGTGTGGTGTGTGTGGTGTGTGTGGTGTGTGTGGTGTGTGTGTGGTGTGTGTGGTGTGTGTGTGGTGTGTGTGGTGAGTGTGGTGTGTGTGGTGTGTGTGTGGTGTGTGTGGTGTGTGTGTGGTGTGTGTGGTGTGTGTGTGTGTGGTGTGTGTGGTGTGTGTGTGGTGTGTGTGTGTGTGGTGTGTGTGGTGTGTGTGGTGTGTGTGGTGTGTGTGTGGTGTGTGTGGTGTGTGTGTGGTGTGTGGTGTGTGTGGTGTGTGTGTGGTGTGTGTGTGGTGTGTGTGGTGTGTGTGGTGTGTGTGGTGTGTGTGTGTGGTGTGTGTGGTGTGTGGTGTGTGTGGTGTGTGTGTGTGGTGTGTGTGTGGTGTGTGTGGTGTGTGTGTGGTGTACGTGGTGTGTGTGGTGTGTGTGATGAATGTGGTGTGTGTGTGTGGTGTGTGTGGTGTGTGTGGTGTGTGTGGTGTGTGTGTGTGGTGTGTGTGGTGTGTGTGTGTGTGGTGTGTGTGGTGTGTGTGGTGTGTGTGGTGTGTGTGGTGTGTGTGTGGTGTGTGTGGTTTGTGTGTGGTGTGTGTGGTGTGTGGTGTGTGTGGTGTGTGTGTGTGGTGTGTGTGGTGTGTGTGTGGTGTGTGTGGTGTGTGTGTGGTGTACGTGGTGTGTGTGGTGTGTGTGATGAATGTGGTGTGTGTGTGTGGTGTGTGTGGTGTGTGTGTGGTGTGTGTGTGTGGTGTGTGTGGTGTGTGTGTGTGGTGTGTGTGGTGTGTGTGGTGTGTGTGTGGTGTGTGTGGTGTGTGTGTGGTGTGTGTGGTGAGTGTGGTGTGTGTGGTGTGTGTGTGTGGTGTGTGTGGTGTGTGTGTGGTGTGTGTGGTGAGTGTGGTGTGTGTGTGGTGTGTTTGGTGTGTGTGGTGTGTGTGTGTGTGGTGTGTGTGGTGTGTGTGGTGTGTGTGGTGTGTGTGTGTGGTGTGTGTGGTGTGTGTGTGGTGTGTGGTGTGTGTGGTGTGTGTGTGGTGTGTGTGTGGTGTGTGTGGTGTGTGGTGTGTGTGGTGTGTGTGTGTGGTGTGTGTGGTGTGTGTGTGGTGTGTGTGTGGTGTGTGTGGTGTGTGTGATGAATGTGGTGTGTGTGTGTGGTGTGTGTGGTGTGTGTGGTGTGTGTGTGTGTGGTGTGTGTGGTGTGTGTGATTGATGTGTGTGGTGTGTGTGGTGTGTGTGTGTGTGATTGATGTGTGTGGTGCGTGTGGTGAGTGTGGTTTGTGTATGTGTTGTGTGTGGTGCGTGTATTGTGTGTGGTGTGTGTATGTGTTGTGTGTTTTGTGTGTGTATGTGGTGTGTGTTCGATGTGTGTGGTGTGTGTGTGGTGTGTGTGTGTTGTGTGTGTTGTGTGTGGTCTGTGTTGTGTGTGTGTGGTGTGTGTGTGATGTGTGTGGTGTGTGTGGTGGTGTGTGTGATGAGTGTGGTGTGTGGTGTGTGTGGTGTGTGTGGTGTGTGTGTGTGGTGTGTGTGTGGTGTGTGTGGTGTGTGTGGTGTGTGTGGTGTGTGTGATGAGTGTGGTGTGTGGTGTGTGTGGTGTGTGTGGTGTGTGTGTGTGGTGTGTGTGGTGTGTGTGGTGTGTGTGGTGTGTGTGGTGTAGTGTGTGTGGTGTAGTGTGTGTGGTGTGTGTGATGAGTGTGGTGTGTGTGGTGCGTGGTGTGTGTGATTTGTGTGTGTGGTGTGTGTGTGGTGTGTGTGTGAGTGTGGTGTGTGTGTGTGGTGTGTGTGGTGTGTTCGGTGTGTGGTGAGTGTGGTGTGTGTGGTGTGCGTGGGTATGTGTAATGTGTGTGGGTGTGTGTGGTGTGTGGTCTGTGTGGTGTGTGTGTGGGTGTGTGGTGTGTGTGGTGTGTGGTGTGTGTAGTGTCTGTGGTGTGTGTGGTGTGTGTGTAGTGCGTGTGTGTGGAATAGCAAACTACATCACCGTGATGATGACAGTGATAGAGAGAAACCCACCATCTCCTGTACACCAGGCGAGGTAGTCAACATCTCATAGCCACCGTGATGATGATGATGACAGTGATTGAGAGAACCCACCATCTCCTTAAGCCAGGCGAGGTAGTCAACATCTCATAGCCACCGTGATGATGATGATGACAGTGATTGGGAGAACCCACCATCTCCTTAAGCCAGGCGAGGTAGTCAACATCCATAGAGATACCCATAGAGACCCACAGAGACCCATAGAGACCACCATAGAGACACCAATAGAGACCCACAGAGACACCCACAGAGACCACCATAGAGACACACATGGAGACCCATAGAGACACCCATAGACACCCACAGATACACCCATAGAGACACCTATAGAGACACCCATAGTCACCCACAGAGACACCCATAGAGACCACCATAGAGACACACAGAGACCGATAGAGACACCCATAGAGACCCATAGAGACACCCACAGAGACCCGTAGAGACACCCATAAAGACCCAAAGAGACACACAGAGACCCATAGAGCCACCCATAGAGACCCATAGGGACACCCAAAAAGACCCATAGAGACCCACAGAGACACCGATAGAGACCCACAGAGACCCACCGAGACCACCTATAGAGACAACCATAGAGACCCACAGAGACACCCATAGAGATACCCATAGAGACCCATAGAGACACCCATAGAGACCCACAGAGACACCCATAGAGACCCATAGAGACCCACAGAGACACCCATAAAGACCTATAGAGACACACAGAGACCCATAGAGACACCCATAGAGACCCACAGAGACACACAGAGACCCATAGAGACACCCATAGAGACCCATAGAGACACACAGAGACCCATAGAGACACCCATAGAGCTCCGTAGAGACCCCATAGAGACACTCATAGAGACCCATAGAGACCCACAGAGACACCCATAGAGACCCACAGAGACCCACAGAGACCACCATAGAGACCCATAGAGACCCATAGAGACACCCATAGAGACCCATAGAGACCCACAGAGACACCCATAGAGAACCCAGAGACCCATAGAGACCCATAGAGACAAACAGAGACCCATAGAGACCCATAGAGACACACAAAGACCCATAGAGACACCCATAGAGACCCATGGAGACACCTATAGAGACCCACAGAGACCCGTAGAGACACCCATAGAGACCCATAGAGACCCGTAGAGACACCCATAGAGACCCATAGAGACCCACAGAGACAAACAGAGACCCATAGAGACACCCTTAGAGACCCATAGTGACCCACAGAGACACACAGAGACCCATAGAGACACCCATAGAGACCCATAGAGACACTCATAGAGACCCACAGAGACACCCATAGAGACCCACATAGACCCCCATAGAGACACCCATAGAGACCCATAGAGACACCAATAGAGACCCACATAGACACCCATAGAGACCCACAGAAACCCACAGACACGCAGAGCCATAGAGACCCATAGAGATCCATAGAGACCCACAGAGACACACAGAGACACCCATAGAGACCCATAAAGACACCCATAGAGACCCATAGAGATCCACAGAGACCCATAGACACCCATATAGACACCCATAGAGACCACCATAGAGACACCCATAGAGACCCACAGAGACACCCATAGAGACACCCATAGAGACCCACAGAGTCACCCATAGATACCCACAGAGACCCATAGAGACACCCACAGAGACACCCATAGAGACACCCATTGAGACACCCATAGAGACCCACAGAGACACCCATAGAGACCACCATAGAGCCACCCATAGAGACCCACAGAGACCCACAGAGACACACAGAGACCCACAGAGACACACAGAGACGCAAACCCACAGAGACCCACAGAGACGCAGAGCCATAGAGACCCACAGAGACCCACAGACACCCATAGAGACCCACAGAGACCCACAGAGACCCACAGAGACCGATAGAGACGCAGAGCCTTAGAGACCCATAGAGACCCACAGAGACCCACAAAGACCCATAGAGACCCACAAAGACCCATAGACACCCATAGAGACCCACAGAGACCGATAGAGACCCACAGAGACGCAGAGCCATAGAGACCCACAGAGACCCACAGACACCCATAGAGACCCACAGAGACCGATAGAGACGCAGAGCCTTAGAGACCCACGGAGACCCACAGAGACCCACAAAGACCCATAGAGACCCACAAAGACCCATAGACACCCATAGAGACCCACAGAGACCCACAGCGACCCACAGACACGCAGACCCATAGAGACCCACAGAGACCCACAGAGACACACAGAGACACACATAGGGACCCACAGAGACCCACAGAGACACACATAGAGACCCAGAGAGACCCACAGAGACACCCATAGAGACACCCATAGAGACCCAGAGAGACACCCATAGAGACCACCATAGAGACACCCATAGAGACCCACAGAGACACATCGAGACCCATGTTGATGGTGATGTTGACGGTGATGTTGATGGTGATGTTGATGGTGATGTTGATGGTGATATTGATGGTGATGTTGATGGTGATGTTGAAGGTGATGTTGATGGTGATGTTGATGGTGATGTTAGTGGTGATGTTGATGGTGATGTTGACGGTGATGTTGATGGTGATGTTGATGGTGATGTTGACGGTGATGTTGACGGTGATGATGATGGTGATGTTGATGGTGATGTTGACGGTGATGTTGATGGTGATGTTGATGGTGATGTTGACGGTGATGTTGATGGTGATGTTGGGTGATGTTGGGTGATGATGGTGATGTTGATGGTGATGTTGACGGTGATGTTGACGGTGATGTTGATTGTGATGTTGATGGTGATGTGATGGTGATGTTGATGGTGATGATGATGGTGATGTTGATGGTGATGTTGACGGTGATGTTGACGGTGATGTTGATGGTGATGTTGACGGTGATGTTGACGGTGATGTTGACGGTGATGTTGATGGCGATGTTGATGGTGATGTTGACGGTGATGTTGACGGTGATGTTGATGGTGATGTTGACGGTGATGTTGACGGTGATGTTGACGGTGATGTTGACGGTGATGTTGATGGTGATGTTGACGGTGATGTTGACGGTGATGTTGACGGTGATGTTGATGGCGATGTTGATGGTGATGTTGACGGTGATGTTGACGGTGATGTTGATTGTGATGTTGACGGTGATGTTGACGGTGATGTTGACGGTGATGTTGACGGTGATGTTGACGGTGATGTTGACGGTGATGTTGATGGCGATGTTGATGGTGATGTTGACGGTGATGTTGACGGTGATGTTGATGGTGATGTTGACAGTGATGTTGACGGTGATGTTGACGGTGATGTTGATGGCGATGTTGATGGCGATGTTGACGGTGATGTTGACGGTGATGTTGACGGTGATGTTGACGGTGATGTTGACGGTGATGTTGACGGTGATGTTGACGGTGATGTTGACGGTGATGTTGACGGTGATGTTGACGGTGATGTTGACGGTGATGTTGATGGTGATGTTGACGGTGATGTTGACGGTGATGTTGACGGTGATGTTGACGGCGATGTTGACGGTGATGTTGACGGTGATGTTGACGGTGATGTTGACGGTGATGTTGACGGTGATGTTGACGGTGATGTTGATGGTGATGTTGACGGTGATGTTGACGGTGATGTTGACGGTGATGTTGATGGTGATGTTGACGGTGATGTTGATGGTGATGTTGACGGTGATGTTGATGGTGATGTTGACGGTGATGTTGACGGTGATGTTGACGGTGATGTTGACGGTGATGTTGATGGTGATGTTGACGGTGATGTTGATGGTGATGTTGACGGTGATGTTGATGGTGATGTTGACGGTGATGTTGACGGTGATGTTGATGGTGATGTTGATGGTGATGATGATGGTGATGTTGACGGTGAAGTTGATGGTGATGTTGACGGTGATGTTGACGGTGATGTTGACGGTGATGTTGACGGTGATGTTGATGGTGATGTTGATTGTGATGTTGTGTGATGTTGATGGCGATGTTGACGGTGATGTTGATGGTGATGTTGACGGTGATGTTGATGGTGATGTTGACGGTGATGTTGACGGTGATGTTGACGGTGATGTTGACGGTGATGTTGATGGTGATGTTGATGGTGATGGTGACGGTGATGTTGACGGTGATGTTGATGGTGATGTTGATGGTGATGTTGACGGTGATGTTGATGGGATGTTGATGGTGATGTTGATGGTGATGTGATGGTGATGTTGACGGTGATGTTGATGGTGATGTTGATGGTGATGTTGATGGTGATGGTGACGGTGATGTTGATGGTGATGTTGATGGTGATGTTGACGGTGATGTTGATGGTGATGTTGACGGTGATGTTGATGGTGATGTTGATGGTGATGTTGATGGCGATGTTGATGGTGATGTGATGTTGATGTTGATTGTGATGTTGACGGTGATGTTGACGGTGATGTTGATGGTGATGTTGACGGTGATGTTGATGGTGATGTTGATGGTGATGTTGATGGTGATGTTGATGTTGATGGTGATGTTGATGGTGATGTTGACGGTGATGTTGATGGTGATGTTGACGGTGATGTTGATGGTGATGTTGACGGTGATGTTGACGGTGATGTTGACGGTGATGTTGACGGTGATGTTGATGGTGATGTTGATGGTGATGGTGACGGTGATGTTGACGGTGATGTAGATGGTGATGTTGATGGTGATGTTGACGGTGATGTTGATGGGATGTTGATGGTGATGTTGATGGTGATGTGATGGTGATGTTGACGGTGATGTTGATGGTGATGTTGATGGTGATGTTGATGGTGATGGTGACGGTGATGTTGATGGTGATGTTGATGGTGATGTTGACGGTGATGTTGATGGTGATGTTGACGGTGATGTTGATGGTGATGTTGATGGTGATGTTGATGGCGATGTTGATGGTGATGTGATGTTGATGTTGATTGTGATGTTGACGGTGATGTTGACGGTGATGTTGATGGTGATGTTGACGGTGATGTTGATGGTGATGTTGATGGTGATGTTGATGGTGATGTGATAGTGATGTTGATGGTGATGTTGATGGTGATGTTGATGGTGATGTTGATGGTGATGTTGATGGTGATGTTAGTGGTGATGTTGATGGTGATGTTGACGGTGATGTTGATGGTGATGTTGATGTTGACGGTGATGTTGACGGTGATGTTGATGGTGATGTTGATGGTGATGTTGATGGTGGTTAGTCCAGAGCCAGTATCAGAGGTGCCAACATCCCCCCCCAACCCCCTCCCCCCGACCCTCCCCCTCCCCCCCACCCTCCCCCCCACCCACTCCCCCTCCCCCCCCACCCTCCCCCCCATCCCAACACCCCCACCCACCCACTCCCCCCTCCCCCCCCACGTCACCCCCCTCCCCCCACCCCGCAACGCGACTCCCGCGTGGCGCCGTCTCCGTCACGCAGCCCGCACCGTGCGCGTCACGCTGACGTCACGCCGACGTCACCAGCGCACGTGGCCAAGGGCAGCATCGGCCACAAGGGCAGACGCGCGTGGGTTAGCGGGCCCCAGGGTGGCCGGGGCAAGGGAATCTGACGTCACGAGGGCAGCAGAGGAAGGAAAAAATAAAATAAATTTCCCAATGACCACCACGACCAGAGAAAGGAGAGAGAGAGAGAGGGAGAGAGAGAGGCAGACTCCGAATCTACAGCAGAAGGAGGAGGCGTCAGGGTCTGGGATTGAACCCACGACTTCCTGTGTACCAGGCGAGGTAGTCAACATCTACTCAGTGTCTGGGGTTGAACCCACGACCTCCTGTGTACCAGGCGAGGTAGTCAACACCTTTCAGGGTCTGAGATTGAACCCACGACCTCCTGTCTACCAGGCGAGGTAGTCAACATCTCATTGCCACCGTGATGATGATGATGATGAGAGAGAGACGCCAACTCCAAATCTACAGCAGTAGCAGCAGAAGCAGGCGTCGTCAGGGTCTGGGATTGAACCCACGACCTCCTGCGTACCAGGCGAGGTAGTCAACATCTCTCAGGGTATGGGATTGAACCCACGACCTCCTGCGTACCAGGCGAGGTAGTCAACATCTCTCAGTGTCTGGGATTGAACCCACGACCTCCTGTGTACCAGGCGAGGTAGTCAACATCGCTGAGGGGCTGGGATTGAACCCACGACCTCCTGTGTACCAGGCGAGGTAGTGAACATCTCTCAGAGTCTGGGATTGAACCCACGACCTCCTGCGTACCAGGCGAGGTAGTCAACATCTCTCAGTGTCTGGGATTGAACCCACGACCTCCTGCGTACCAGGCGAGGTAGTCAACATCTCTCAGGGTCTGGGATTGAACCCACGACCTCCTGCGCACCAGGCGAGGTACTCAACATCTCTCAGTGTCTGGGATTGAACCCACGACCTCCTGCGTACCAGGCGAGGTAGTCAACATCTCTCAGTGTCTGGGATTGAACCCACGACCTCCTGTGTACCAGGCGAGGTAGTCAACATCTCATTGCCACCGTGATGATGATGATGAGAGAGAGACGCCAACTCCAAATCTACAGCAGTAGCAGCAGAAGCAGGCGTCGTCAGGGTCTGGGATTGAACCCACGACCTCCTGTGTACCAGGCGAGGTAGTTAACATCTCTCAGTGTCTCTGATTGATCCCACGATCTCCTGTGTACCAGGCGAGGTTGTCAACATCTCTCAGTGTCTGGGATTGAACCCCCGACCTCCTGCGTAGCAGGCGAGGTAGTTAACATCTCTCAGTGTCTGTGATTGAACCCAGGACCTCCTGCGTACCTGGCGAGGTAGTCAACATCTCTCAGTGTCTGTGATTGAACCCAGGACCTCCTGCGTACCAGGCGAGGTAGTCAACATCTCTCAGTGTCTGGGATTGAACCCACGACCTCCTGCACACCAGGCGAGGTACTCAACATCTCATAGCCACCGTGATGATGATGATGGTGAGACGCCAACTCCAAATCTACAGCATCAGCAGGCATCGTCAGGGTCTGGGATTGAACCCACGACCTCCTGTGTACCAGGCGAGGTAGTCAACATCTCTCCGTATCTTGGATTGAACCCACGACCTCCTGCTTACCAGGCGAGGTAGTTAACATCGCTCAGGGTATGGGATTGAACCCCCGACCTCCTGCGTTCCAGGCGAAGTAGTTAACATCTCTCAGTGTCTGGGATTGAACCCACGACCTCCTGCACACCAGGCGAGGTAGTCAACATCTCTCAGTGTCTTGGATTGATCCCACCATCTCCTGTGTACCTAGCGAGGTAATAACCATCTCACAGTGTCTGGGATTGAACCCACGACCTCCTGTGCACTAGGCGAGGTAGTCAACATCTCTCAGTGTCTGGGATTGAACCCACGACGTCCTGTGTACCAGGCGAGGTAGTCAACATCTCTCAGTGTCTGGGATTGAACCTACGACGTCCTGTGTACCAGGCGAGGGAGTCAAGAATCTCATAGCCGCCGTGAGGATGATGATGGTGAGAGAGACGCCAACTCCAAATCTACAGCAGCAGGCATCGTCAGGGTCTGGAATTGAACCCATGACCTCCTGTGCACCAGGCGAGGTAGTCAACATCTCTCAGGGTCTGGGATTAAACCCACGACCTCCTGTGTACCAGGCGAGGTAGTCAACATCTCCTAGCCACCGTGATGATGATGATGAGAGAGAGAGACTCAGACTCCAAATCTACAGCAGCAGCAGGCATCGTCATGGTCTGGGATCGAACCCATGGCCTCCTGTTTAGCAGGCGAGGAAATTGAAATCTCCTAGCCACCGTGAAAATGATTATGATGATAGTGAAAGAGAGAAACCCACGACCTCCTGTGTACCAGGCGAGGTAGTCAACATCTCTCCGTATCTTGGATTGAACCCACGACCTCCTGCTTACCAGGCGAGGTAGTTAACATCTCCTAACCACCGTGATGATGATGAGAAAGAGAGAGAAACCCACAACCTCCTGTGTACCAGGCGAGGTAGTCAACATCTCATAGCCACCTTGATGGTGAGGATGGTGAGAGAGACACCAACTCCAAATCTACAGCAGCAGGCATCGTCAGGGTCTGGGATTGAACCCACGACCTCCTGTTTACGAGACGATGTAGTTAACATCTCATTGTCACCGTGATGATGATGGTGAGAGACACGCCAACTCCAAATATACAGCAGCTGCAAAAATCGTCAGTGTCTGGGATTGAACCCACGACCTCCTGTGAACCGGGCGAGGTAGTCAACATCTCTCAGTGTCTGGGATTGAACCCACGACCTCCTGTGTACCAGGCGAGGTAGTAAACATCTCTCAGTGTCTGGGATTTAACCCACGACCTCCTGTGTACCAGGCGAGGTAGTCAACATCTCATAGCCTCCGTGATGAGATGATGGTGAGAAAGACGCCAACTCCACATCTACAGCAGCAGCAGGCATCGTCAAGGTCTGGGATTGAACCCACGACCTCCTGTGTCCCAGGCGAGGTAGTCAACATCTCTCAGTGTTTGGGATTGATCCCACAATCTCCTGTGTACCAGGCGACGTAGTCAACATTTCTCAGTGTCTGGGATTGAACCCACGACCTCCTGTGTACCAGGCGAGGTAGTCAACATCTCTCAGTGTCTGGGATTGAACCCACGACCTCCTGTGTACCAGTCGAGGTACTCAACATCTCTCAGTGCCTGGGATTGAACCCACGACCTCCTGTGTACCAGGCGAGGTAGTCAACATCTCTCAGTGTCTGGGATTGAACCCACGACCTCCTGTCTACCAAGCGAGGTAGTTAACATCTCTCAGTGTCTGGGATTGAACCCACGACCTCCTGCGTACCAGGCGACGTAGTCAACATTTCTCAGGGTCTGGGATTGAACCTACGACCTCCTGTGTACCATTCGAGGTAGTTAACAGTTCATAGCCACCGCGATGATGATGGTGAGAGAGACACCAACTCCAAATCTACAGCAGCAGCAGGCATCGTCAGGGTCTGGGATTGAACCCACGGCCTCCTGTGCACCAGGCGAGGTAGTCAACATCTCTCAGTGTCTGGGATTGAACCCACGACCTCCTGCGTACCAGGCGAGGTAGTCAACATCTCTCAGTGTCTGGGACTGAACCCACGACCTCCTGCGTACCAGGCGAGGTAGTCAACATCTCTCAGTGTCTGGGATTGAACCCACGACCTCCTGCGTACCAAGCGAGGTAGTCAACATCTCTCAGTGTCTGGGATTGATCCCACGACCTCCTGTGTACCAGGCGAGGTAGTCAACATATCTCAGTATCTGGAATTGAACCCACCATCTCCTGCGTACCAGGCAAGGTAGTCAACATCTCTCAGGGTATGGGATTGAACCCCCGACCTCCTGTGTACCAGGCGAGGTAGTCAACATCTCATAGCCACCGTGATGATGATGATGATGGTGAGAGAGACGCCAACTCCAAATCTACAGCAGCAGCAGGCATCGTCAGAGTCTGGGATTGAACTCACGACCTCCTGCTTACCAGGCGAGGTAGTCAACATCTCTCAGGGTCTGGGATTCAACCCACGAACTCCTGCGTACCAGGCGAGGTAGTCAACATCTCTCAGTGTCTTGGATTGATCCCACGATCTCCTGCGTACCAGGCGAGGTAGTCAACATCTCTCAGTGTCTGGGATTGAACCCACGACCTCCTGCACACCAGGCGAGGTACTCAACATCTCATAGCCACCGTGATGATGATGATGGTGAGACGCCAACTCCAAATCTACAGCATCAGCAGGCATCGTCAGGGTCTGGGATTGAACCCACGACCTCCTGTGTACCAGGCGAGGTAGTCAACATCTCTCCGTATCTTGGATTGAACCCACGACCTCCTGCTTACCAGGCGAGGTAGTTAACATCGCTCAGGGTATGGGATTGAACCCCCGACCTCCTGCGTTCCAGGCGAGGTAGTTAACATCTCTCAGTGTCTGGGATTGAACCCACGACCTCCTGCACACCAGGCGAGGTAGTCAACATCTCTCAGTGTCTTGGATTGATCCCACCATCTCCTGTGTACCTAGCGAGGTAATAACCATCTCACAGTGTCTGGGATTGAACCCACGACCTCCTGTGCACTAGGCGAGGTAGTCAACATCTCTCAGTGTCTGGGATTGAACCCACGACGTCCTGTGTACCAGGCGAGGTAGTCAACATCTCTCAGTGTCTGGGATTGAACCCACGACGTCCTGTGTACCAGGCGAGGGAGTCAAGAATCTCATAGCCGCCGTGAGGATGATGATGGTGAGAGAGACGCCAACTCCAAATCTACAGCAGCAGGCATCGTCAGGGTCTGGAATTGAACCCATGACCTCCTGTGCACCAGGCGAGGTAGTCAACATCTCTCAGGGTCTGGGATTAAACCCACGACCTCCTGTGTACCAGGCGAGGTAGTCAACATCTCCTAGCCACCGCGATGATGATGATGAGAGAGACGCAGACTCCAAATCTACAGCAGCAGCAGGCATCGTCAGGGTCTGGGATCGAACCCATGGCCTCCTGTTTAGCAGGCGAAGTAATTGAAATCTCCTAGCCACCGTGATGATGATTATGATGATAGTGAGAGAGAGAAACCCACGACCTCCTGTGCACCAGGCGAGGTAGTCAACATCTCTCCGTATCTTGGATTGAACCCACGACCTCCTGCTTACCAGGCGAGGTAGTTAACCTCTCCTAACCACCGTGATGATGATGAGAAAGAGAGAGAAACCCACAACCTCCTGTGTACCAGGCGAGGTAGTCAACATCTCATAGCCACCTTGATGGTGAGGATGGTGAGAGAGACACCAACTCCAAATCTACAGCAGCAGGCATCGTCAGGGTCTGGGATTGAACCCACGACCTCCTGTTTACGAGACGATGTAGTTAACATCTCATTGTCACCGTGATGATGATGGTGAGAGACACGCCAACTCCAAATATACAGCAGCTGCAAAAATCGTCAGTGTCTGGGATTGAACCCACGACCTCCTGTGAACCGGGCGAGGTAGTCAACATCTCTCAGTGTCTGGGATTGAACCCACGACCTCCTGTGTACCAGGCGAGGTAGTAAACATCTCTCAGTGTCTGGGATTTAACCCACGACCTCCTGTGTACCAGGCGAGGTAGTCAACATCTCATAGCCTCCGTGATTAGATGATGGTGAGAAAGACGCCAACTCCACATCTACAGCAGCAGCAGGCATCGTCAAGGTCTGGGATTGAACCCACGACCTCCTGTGTCCCAGGCGAGGTAGTCAACATCTCTCAGTGTTTGGGATTGATCCCACAATCTCCTGTGTACCAGGCGACGTAGTCAACATTTCTCAGTGTCTGGGATTGAACCCACGACCTCCTGTGTACCAGGCGAGGTAGTCAACATCTCTCAGTGTCTGGGATTGAACCCACGACCTCCTGTGTACCAGTCGAGGTACTCAACATCTCTCAGTGCCTGGGATTGAACCCACGACCTCCTGTGTACCAGGCGAGGTAGTCAACATCTCTCAGTGTCTGGGATTGAACCCACGACCTCCTGTCTACCAAGCGAGGTAGTTAACATCTCTCAGTGTCTGGGATTGAACCCACGACCTCCTGCGTACCAGGCGACGTAGTCAACATTTCTCAGGGTCTGGGATTGAACCTACGACCTCCTGTGTACCATTCGAGGTAGTTAACAGTTCATAGCCACCGCGATGATGATGGTGAGAGAGACACCAACTCCAAATCTACAGCAGCAGCAGGCATCGTCAGGGTCTGGGATTGAACCCACGACCTCCTGTGCACCAGGCGAGGTAGTCAACATCTCTCAGTGTCTGGGATTGAACCCACGACCTCCTGCGTACCAGGCGAGGTAGTCAACATCTCTCAGTGTCTGGGACTGAACCCACGACCTCCTGCGTACCAGGCGAGGTAGTCAACATCTCTCAGTGTCTGGGATTGAACCCACGACCTCCTGCGTACCAAGCGAGGTAGTCAACATCTCTCAGTGTCTGGGATTGATCCCACGACCTCCTGTGTACCAGGCGAGGTAGTCAACATCTCTCAGTATCTGGAATTGAACCCACCATCTCCTGCGTACCAGGCAAGGTAGTCAACATCTCTCAGGGTATGGGATTGAACCCCCGACCTCCTGTGTACCAGGCGAGGTAGTCAACATCTCATAGCCACCGTGATGATGATGATGATGGTGAGAGAGACGCCAACTCCAAATCTACAGCAGCAGCAGGCATCGTCAGAGTCTGGGATTGAACTCACGACCTCCTGCTTACCAGGCGAGGTAGTCAACATCTCTCAGGGTCTGGGATTCAACCCACGAACTCCTGCGTACCAGGCGAGGTAGTCAACATCTCTCAGTGTCTTGGATTGATCCCACGATCTCCTGCGTACCAGGCGAGGTAGTCAACATCTCTCAGTGTCTGGGATTGATCCCACGATCTCCTGAATAGCAGGCGAGGTAGTTTACATCTCCTAACCACCGTGATGATGATGAGAAAGAGAGAGAAACCCACAACCTCCTGTGTACCAGGCGAGGTAGTCAACATCTCATAGCCACCTTGATGGTGAGGATGGTGAGAGAGACACCAACTCCAAATCTACAGCAGCAGGCATCGTCAGGGTCTGGGATTGAACCCACGACCTCCTGTTTACGAGACGATGTAGTTAACATCTCATTGTCACCGTGATGATGATGGTGAGAGACACGCCAACTCCAAATATACAGCAGCTGCAAAAATCGTCAGTGTCTGGGATTGAACCCACGACCTCCTGTGAACCGGGCGAGGTAGTCAACATCTCTCAGTGTCTGGGATTGAACCCACGACCTCCTGTGTACCAGGCGAGGTAGTAAACATCTCTCAGTGTCTGGGATTTAACCCACGACCTCCTGTGTACCAGGCGAGGTAGTCAACATCTCATAGCCTCCGTGATGAGATGATGGTGAGAAAGACGCCAACTCCACATCTACAGCAGCAGCAGGCATCGTCAAGGTCTGGGATTGAACCCACGACCTCCTGTGTCCCAGGCGAGGTAGTCAACATCTCTCAGTGTTTGGGATTGATCCCACAATCTCCTGTGTACCAGGCGACGTAGTCAACATTTCTCAGTGTCTGGGATTGAACCCACGACCTCCTGTGTACCAGGCGAGGTAGTCAACATCTCTCAGTGTCTGGGATTGAACCCACGACCTCCTGTGTACCAGTCGAGGTACTCAACATCTCTCAGTGCCTGGGATTGAACCCACGACCTCCTGTGTACCAGGCGAGGTAGTCAACATCTCTCAGTGTCTGGGATTGAACCCACGACCTCCTGTCTACCAAGCGAGGTAGTTAACATCTCTCAGTGTCTGGGATTGAACCCACGACCTCCTGCGTACCAGGCGAGGTAGTCAACATCTCTCAGGGTCTGGGATTGAACCTACGACCTCCTGTGTACCAGGCGAGATAGTTAACAGGTCATAGCCACCGCGATGATGATGGTGAGAGAGACACCAACTCCAAATCTACAGCAGCAGCAGGCATCGTCAGGGTCTGGGATTGAACCCACGGCCTCCTGTGCACCAGGCGAGGTAGTCAACATCTCTCAGTGTCTGGGATTGAACCCACGACCTCCTGCGTACCAGGCGAGGTAGTCAACATCTCTCAGTGTCTGGGACTGAACCCACGACCTCCTGCGTACCAGGCGAGGTAGTCAACATCTCTCAGTGTCTGGGATTGAACCCACGACCTCCTGCGTACCAAGCGAGGTAGTCAACATCTCTCAGTGTCTGGGATTGATCCCACGACCTCCTGTGTACCAGGCGAGGTAGTCAACATATCTCAGTATCTGGAATTGAACCCACCATCTCCTGCGTACCAGGCAAGGTAGTCAACATCTCTCAGGGTATGGGATTGAACCCCCGACCTCCTGTGTACCAGGCGAGGTAGTCAACATCTCATAGCCACCGTGATGATGATGATGATGGTGAGAGAGACGCCAACTCCAAATCTACAGCAGCAGCAGGCATCGTCAGAGTCTGGGATTGAACTCACGACCTCCTGCTTACCAGGCGAGGTAGTCAACATCTCTCAGGGTCTGGGATTCAACCCACGAACTCCTGCGTACCAGGCGAGGTAGTCAACATCTCTCAGTGTCTTGGATTGATCCCACGATCTCCTGCGTACCAGGCGAGGTAGTCAACATCTCTCAGTGTCTGGGATTGATCCCACGATCTCCTGAATAGCAGGCGAGGTAGTTTACATCTCCTAGCCACCGTGATGATGATGATGAGAGAGAGACGCAGACTCCGAAACTACAGCAGCGGCAGCTGCAGAAGCAGGCGTCGTCAGGGTCTGGGATTGAACCCACGACCTCCTGCGTACCAGGCGAGGTAGTCAACATCTCTCATTGTCTGGGATTGAACCCACGAACTCCTGCGTACCAAGCGAGGTAGTCAACATCTCTCAGTGTCTGGGATTGAACTCATGACCTCCTGCGTACCAGGCGAGGTAGTCACCATCTCAAAGCCAACGTGATGATGATGATGATGGTATGAGAGACGCCAACTTCAAATCTACAGAAGCAGCAGGCATAGTCAGGGTCTGGGTTTGATCCCACGATCTCCTGTGTACCAGGCGAGGTAGTTAACATCTCCTAGCCACCGTGATGATGATGATGATGATGAGAGAGAGACGCCAAATCCAAATCTACAGCAGCAGCTGCAGAAGCAGGAGTCGTCAGGGCCTGGGATTGAACCCACGACCTCCTGTTCACCAGGCGAGGTAGTTGACATCTGTCAGTGTCTGTGATTTGAACCCACGACCTCCTGTATACCTTGCGAGGTAGTCAAAATTTCTCAGTGTCTGAGATCGAACCCACGACCTCCTGCGTACCAGGCGACGTAGTCAACATCTCTCAGTGTCTGAGATCGAACCCACGACCTCCTGCGTACCAGGCGAGGTAGTCAACATCTCTCAGTCTCTGGGTTGAACCCACGACCTCCTGTGTACCAGGCGAGGTAGTCAACATCTCATAGCCACCGTGATGATGATGACGGTGAGAGAGACACCAACTCCAAATCTACAGCAGCAGCAGGCATCGTCAGTGTCTGGGATTGAACCCACGCCCTCCTGTGTACCAGGCGAGGTAGTCAACATCTCTCAGTGTCTGGGATTGAACCCACAACCTCCTGTGTACCAGTCGACGTAGTCAGCATCTCTCAGTGTCTGGGATTGAACCTACGACCTCCTTTGTACCAGGCGAGGTAGTTAACATCTCTCAGGGTCTGGGATTGAACCCACGACCTCCTGTGTACCAGGCGAGGTAGTCAACATTTCCTAGCCACCGTGATGATGATGATGGTGAGAGAGACGCCAACTCCAAATATATAACAGCAGCAGACATCGTCAGGGTCTGTGATTGAACCATTGACTTCCTGTGTACCAGGCGAGGTAGTCAACATCTCCTAGCCACCGTGATGATGATGGTGATAGAGACGCCATCTCCAAATCTACAGTAGCAGAAGCAGGCATCGTCAGGGTCTGGGATTGATCCCACAATCTCCTGTGTACCATGCGACGTAGTCAACATCTCTCAGTGTCTGGGATTGAACCCACGACCTCCTGTGTACCAGGTGAAGTAGTCAACATCTCTCAGTGCCTGAGATTGAACCCACGACCTCCTGTCTACCAAGCGAGGTAGTTAACATCTCTCAGTGTCTGGGATTGAACCCACGACCTCCTGCGTACCAGGCGAGGTAGTCAACATTTCTCAGGGTCTGGGATTGAACCTACGACCTCCTGTGTACCAGTCGAGGTAGTTAACAGTTCATAGCCACCGCGATGATGATGGTGAGAGAGACACCAACTCCAAATCTACAGCAGCAGCAGGCATCGTCAGTGTCTGGGATTGAACCCACGGCCTCCTGTGTACCAGGCGAGGTAGTCAACATCTCTCAGTGTCTGGGGTTGAACCCACGATCTCCTTCGTACCAGGCGAGGTAGTCAACATCTCTCAGTGTCTGGGATTAAACCCACGACCTCCTGTGTACCAGGCGAGGTAGTTAACATCTCCTTGCCACCGTGATGATGATGAGAGAGAGTGAGACGCAGACTCCAAATCTACAGCAGCAGCAGGAATCGTCATGGTCTGGGATCGAACCCATGACCTCCTGTGTACCAGGCGAGGTAGTTGACATCTCCTAACCACCGTGATGATGATGAGAGAGAGAGAGACGCAGATTCCAAATCTACAGCAGCAGCAGGCATCGTCAGGGTCTGGGATTGAACCCACGGACCTCCTGTGTACCAGGCGAGGTAGTTGACATCTCCTAACCACCGTATGCACCCAAACATCCTTACGTAACCCGCGGGGGAAAAAACTAAAAACTAAAACAGAACACCTCTGTGCTGTAGAACAACATTCGATCGCTGCACTTGCGAAGGCAATGCTGCCTCGTGTTGAACTGAACGACGCTTTTTGTAATTGCAGTAAACATTCGAGGCGTTGAGGGCTGCCGAGTTGGCGATAATTATAACAACAGCCTCTGTTGCCTGTCGCGTCCTTGGCACGGGACACGACAGCTGTCTCAAAGATGTGAGGGTTGTGGCGGCTTTAGAGTGGGTGGCGGTGCTGGTGTGCTGTCAACACATCAACATGATCAACATTATTAACATTGTTTACATTTTTATTGGAAGCTTTCGTGACTGCGCGGATTCATTTGCTTGGTTCTCTCTTACGTGACTTTACCGAAAGAGCAAAGGGTATTGTTTACATCGCCATCATCACCATCATCGTCATCACCACCACCATCATCATCATCACCACCACCATCACCATCATCACCACCACCATTACCATCAACACCATCAACATTATCCATCACCATCACCACTACCATCATCATCACCACCATCACCATCATCACGACCATCAACAACAACAACAACAACAACCGCCATTCGACACTCATTGGCGGTGACGTCACCACGACGCTTGTGCCAGGCCATGTGCACCTTGAGGCCACGTGAAATGTCGAACGCCCTCGGGCAGGAGGTCACGGGGCAGACCCAGCAGGTGCCACGGGTCGACTGACTGAGATTACTGAGATGACTGGCTGATGCACCACCTGTGCCCCCTACTGTGCCAACCTGCTGTGCTTTAGCCACCCGGCGCTCCGCTCGTTGTTGTGAGCGTCGCTCCTCCGCCCTCCGTTGTTGTTGGAGGGCGACTGCCTCCAACTGCCCAGTAGCATCCTTCACGAGCCTCCTCCACAGAGGCCGATCTTGACACCGCTGGTACCAGTCATCGGCAAGTCCACTCAGCTCCACGTCCTCCTGTACCACATCACTCCATCTCTTCTCTAGCCCGTGCCGCGCCCGTTTAGCCCCCTCGATCCGGCCGAACAAAAGCTGTTTCGGCATGCGGTGGCTGGGCATGCGGGCTACATGACCCAGCCAACGCAGCCTTGCCCGCCGGAGGACCTCACCGATGGGCCTTTCCCCAGATTTTTCAAGGATTTGTGAGCTCCTCACACAATCCAGCCTGGTTAAACCCAGGATGGATCGCAGGCAGGCTAGCCTAAATGTTTCTAACCGGCGAAAATGTTCCATTAGGGGGGTCCACGTTTCGCAAGCGTAGAGAATGGAGGGAATGACCGTGGCCGAGAAGACCTGAAGCTTAGTGCGGAGCGAAAGACCAGGTAGCTTCCACACAGCGTTACGCAACCGATGAAAAGATATTGCCGCTCGACTGATTCGGAGTGAGACCTCTGCTGTTAAACTGGAGCCGGTCATAAGCACACTACCATCACCACCACCATCACCATCATCACTACCATCACCATTATCAACATTATCCATCACCATCATCACTTCCACCATCACCACTACCATCATCACCATCACCACCATCACCACTACCATCACCACCATCACCATCATCACCACCATCACCACCACCATCACCACCATCACTACCATCACCACTATCAACATTATCCATCACCATCATCACTACCACCATCACCACTACTATCACCACCATCACCAGTACCATCATCACCACAACCACCATCACTACCATCACCACTATCAACTTTATCCATCATTACCATCACCACTACCATCACCACTACCATCACCACCACCATCACTACCATCACCACCATCACCACTACCATCATCACCACCACCATCACCACCACCATCAACACCACCATCATCATCACCACCACCACCACCAACATCAACACCACCACCATCATCACCACCATCACCACCACCATCAACACCACCATCATCACCACCACCATCAACACCACCATCATCATCACCACCATCACCATCAACATTATCCATCATCATCACCACCACCACCATCACCATTGAGCTACGTTGGTGAATTCGCAACTCCCCCCTCCTCCACTCGCCCCACCCCCACCCATTGCCCCGCCCCCTGCCCATCTCGCCCCGCCTCCTGCGCCACTCGCCCCTCCCCATCCCCTCGCCCCGCCCACTGCTCCCTTCACCCCCGCCCCCTCCTCCACTCGCCCCACCCCCACCCAACCGCCCATCCCTCTGCTCCACTCGCCCCGCCCTCCAACCCCTTGCCCCGCCCCCTGCTCATCTCGCCCCGCCTCCACCTCCCGCCCCCACCCCGCCTCCTGCGCCACTCGCCCCCTCCCCCATCCCCTTCGCCCCGCCCACTGCTCCCTTCGCCCACGGCCCCCTGCTCCACTAGCCCCGCCCCCACCCCCATCTGATCCACTCACGCTGCACCCCATGCCCTCGCCCCGCCCCCTGCTCCGCTCGCCCCGCCCTCCACCCTCGTGGCCCCGCCCACCAGGCAGCTACATAAATAATGAGCGTGCGAGTCGCGCGTAGTGCCAGGAGAAAAGTTGTACGAGGAGTTTGTGCCAGTTGCTGTCCCAAGTTGCTCCGAGTTGCTCCGAGTTGCCAGTTGCTCGGAGTTGCCATCGGGTTGCTTCAAGTTGCTCCGAGTTGCTCGGAGTTGCTCCGAGTCGCTCCGAATTGCTCCAGTTGCTCCAAGCTGCTCCGAGTTGCTCCAAGTTGCTCCGAGTTGCTCCAAGTTGCTCCAAGTTGCTCCGAGTTGCTCCGAGTTGCTCCAAGTTGCTCCGAGTTGCTCCAAGTTGCTCCGAGTTGCTCCGAGTTGCTCCAAGTTCCTCCGAGTTGATCCGAGTTGCTCCGAGTTGCTCCGAGTTGCCAGTTGCTACGAGTTGCTCCGAGTTGCATCGGGTTGCTCCAAGTTGCCCCAAGTTGCTCCGAGTTGCTCCGAGTTGCTCCGAGTTGCCAGTTGCTCCGAGTTGCATCGGGTTGCTCCAAGTTGCTCCGAGTTGATCCGAGTTGCTCCGAGTTGCTTCAAGTTGCTTCAAGTTGCTACAAGTTGCACCGAGTTGCACCGAGTTGCTCCAAGTTGCTCCGAGTTGCTCCAAGTTGCTCCGAGTTGCTCCAAGTTGCTCCAAGTTGCTCCGAGTTGCTCCGAGTTGCTCCAAGTTGCTCCGAGTTGCTCCAAGTTGCTCCGAGTTGCTCCAAGTTGCACCGAGTTGCTCCGAGTTGCTCCGAGTTGCTCCAAATTTCTCCAAGTTGCTCCAAGTTGCACCGAGTTGCTCCGAGTTGCTCCGAGTTGCCAGTTGCTCCGAGTTGCATCGGGTTGCTCAAAGTTGCTCCGAGTTGCTCCAAGTTGCTCCAAGTTGCTCCAAGTTGCTCCGAGTTGCTCAAAGTTGCTCCGAGTTGCACCGAGTTGCTCCGAGTTGCACCGGGTTGCCAGTTGCTCCAAGTTGCTACGAGTTGCTCCGATTTGCAGCGGATTGCTCCAAGTTGCTCCGAGTTGCACCGAGTTGCTCCAAGTTCCTCCGAGTTGATCCGGGTTGCACCGAGTTGCCAGTTGCTCCAAGTTGCTCCGAGTTGCACGGAGTTGCTCCAAGTTGCACCGAGTTGCCAGTTGCTCCAAGTTGCTCCGAGTTTCATCGGGTTGCTCCAAGTTGCACCGGATTGCCAGTTGCTCCGAGTTGCTCCGAGTTGCTCCCAGTTGCTCCGAGTTGCTCCGAGTCTCACCTGGTCGCTCCGGGTCGCTCCGAGTTCACTCCGAGTTCACCAGTTGCGCCCGGTTGCCGGTTGCGCCGAGTTGCGCGTTGCTCCATCAAGCTGCGAGGTGGTGTCAGCGGCTTGCCAGCGAGGTTGCTTCGTTGCGTGCGGCCTCAGTCCGAAGCTGCGTTGAGTTGCCACCAACCCAACCCAACCCCCCACGCTCACCCCACCCCCAAGTTGCTCCGGGTCGCTCCGGGTCACTCCGGGTTGCTCCGGGTCGCTCCGGGTTGTTTGGAGTCGCCCCCAGTTGCTCTGAGACCCCCCCCCCCCGAGATTCTCCGAGTTGCTCCGAGTCGCCCCTAGTCGCCCGCGTCGCTCCGAGTCGCCCCGAGTTGTTTGGAGTCGCCCCCAGTTGCTCGGACACCCCCCCGAGTTGCTCCAAGCTGCTCCGAGTCGCCCCAAGTCGCCCCAAGTTGCTCCAAGTTGCTCCGAGTCGCCCCTAGTCGCAGCTGGTCACCCCAAGCTGCTCCGAGTCACCCCGAGTCGCCCCAAGTTGCTCCAAGTTGCTCCGAGTCGCCCCTAGTCGCCCCTAGTCGCCCCTAGTCGCCCCTAGTCACCCAACGCTGCTCCGAGTCGCCCATAGTCGCCCCTAGTCGCCCCAAGTTGCTCCGAGTCGCCCCGAGTCGCTCCCAGTTGCCGTTGCCGGCAACCATGGCGGTGTTGCCCGTGATTGTGGCTCTCATCCTGGGCTTGGCAGCGAGGTGAGTGTCTGTGTGCTGGTGGGTGGATAGGTGAGTGGGTGGGTGAGTGGGTGGGTGAGTGAGTGGGTGGGTGAGTGGGTGAGTGGGTGGGTGAGTGGGTGGGTGGGTGAGTGGGTGAGTGGGTGGGTGAGTGGGTGGGTGAGTGAGTGGGTGGGTGAGTGGGTGGGTGGGTGAGTGGGTGGGTGGGTGGGTGGGTGAGTGGGTGGGTGAGTGGGTGGGTGGGTGAGTGGGTGAGTGGGTGGGTGAGTGGGTGGGTGGGTGAGTGGGTGGGTGAGTGGGTGGGTGGGTGAGTGGGTGGGTGGGTGAGTGGGTGGGTGAGTGGGTGGGTGGGTGAGTGGGTGAGTGGGTGGGTGAGTGGGTGGGTGAGTGAGTGGGTGGGTGAGTGGGTGGGTGGGTGAGTGGGTGGGTGGGTGAGTGAGTGGGTGAGTGGGTGAGTGAGTGGGTGGGTGAGTGAGTGGGTGGGTGAGTGGGTGGGTGAGTGGGTGAGTGGGTGAGTGAGTGAGTGGGTGAGTGGGTGGGTGGGTGAGTGGGTGAGTGGGTGGGTGAGTGGGTGGGTGAGTGAGTGGGTGGGTGGGTGAGTGGGTGGGTGGGTGGGTGAGTTAGTGGGTGAGTGGGTGAGTGAGTGGGTGGGTGGGTGAGTGGGTGGGTGAGTGAGTGGGTGGGTGAGTGGGTGAGTGGGTGGGTGAGTGGGTGGGTGGGTGAGTGGGTGAGTGGGTGGGTGAGTGGGTGGGTGAGTGAGTGGGTGGGTGAGTGGGTGGGTGGGTGAGTGGGTGGGTGGGTGAGTGGGTGGGTGAGTGGGTGGGTGGGTGAGTGGGTGAGTGGGTGGGTGAGTGGGTGGGTGAGTGAGTGGGTGGGTGAGTGGGTGGGTGGGTGAGTGGGTGGGTGGGTGGGTGAGTGAGTGGGTGAGTGGGTGAGTGAGTGGGTGGGTGAGTGAGTGGGTGGATGAGTGGGTGGGTGAGTGGGTGAGTGGGTGAGTGAGTGAGTGGGTGAGTGGGTGGGTGGGTGAGTGGGTGAGTGGGTGGGTGAGTGGGTGGGTGAGTGAGTGGGTGGGTGGGTGAGTGGGTGGGTGGGTGGGTGAGTTAGTGGGTGAGTGGGTGAGTGAGTGGGTGGGTGAGTGGGTGAGTGAGTGAGTGGGTGAGTGGGTGGGTGGGTGAGTGGGTGAGTGGGTGGGTGAGTGAGTGAGTGAGTGGGTGGGTGAGTTGGTGGGTGAGTGGGTGGGTGAGTGAGTGAGTGGGTGAGTGAGTGGGTGGGTGAGTGAGTGAGTGGGTGAGTGAGTGGGTGGGTGAGTGAGTGGGTGAGTGAGTGAGTGGGTGAGTGAGTGAGTGGGTGAGTGGGTGGGTGGGTGAGTGGGTGAGTGGGTGGGTGAGTGAGTGAGTGAGTGGGTGGGTGAGTTGGTGGGTGAGTGGGTGGGTGAGTGAGTGAGTGAGTGGGTGAGTGAGTGGGTGGGTGAGTGAGTGAGTGGGTGAGTGAGTGGGTGGGTGAGTGAGTGGGTGAGTGAGTGAGTGGGTGGGTGGGTGAGTGGGTGGGTGAGTGAGTGGGTGAGTGAGTGAGTGGGTGAGTGAGTGAGTGGGTGGGTGGGTGAGTGGGTGAGTGAGTGGGTGAGTGAGTGAGTGAGTGGGTGAGTGAGTGAGTGGGTGGGTGAGTGGGTGGGTGAGTGGGTGAGTGGGTGGGTGAGTGAGTGGGTGGGTGAGTGGGTGGGTGAGTGGGTGAGTGAGTGGGTGGGTGAGTGGGTGGGTGAGTGAGTGAGTAGGTGAGTGGGTGAGTGAGTGAGAGAGTGAATGAGTGGGTGAGTGAGTGGGTGGGTGAGTGAGTGGGTGAGTGGGTGAGTGGGTGGGTGAGTGGGTGGGTGAGTGGGTGGGTGGGTGAGTGGGTGAGTGGGTGGGTGGGTGAGTGGGTGGGTGGGTGGGTGAGTGAGTGGGTGGGTGAGTGGATAGGTGAGTGGGTGAGTGAGTGGGTGAGTGGGTGGGTGAGTGGATAGGTGAGTGGGTGGGTAGGTGGTTGAGTGGGTGGGTGAGTGGGTGGGTGAATGAGTGGGTGAGTGGGTGAGTGAGTGAGTGGGTGAGTGGGTGGGTGAGTGGGTGAGTGAGTGAGTGCGTGAGTGGGTGAGTGAGTGGGTGGGTGAGTTGGTGGGTGGGTGAGTGAGTAGGTAGGTAAGTGGGTAGGTGAGTGATTGGGTGGGTGAGCAAGTGAGTGGGTAGGTGAATCGGTGGGTGAGTGGATGAGTGAGCGGGTTAGGTGAGTAGGTAGGTGAGTGGTTAGGTGAGTGATTGGGTGGGTGAGCAAGTGAGTGGGTAGGTGAGTGAGTAGGTAGGAGAGTGAGTAGGTGATTGATTGGATGAGTGATTGGGTGGGTGGATGAGTGAGCAGGTGAGTTGGTAGGTGAGTGAGTGAGTAGGTAGGTGAGTGGATAAGTGATTGATTGGATGGGTGATCAAGTGAGTGTGTAGGTGAGTTAGTGGGTGAGTGGATGAGAGAGCAGGTGAGTTAGTACGTGAGTGAGTAGGTGAGTGGGTAGGTGAGTGATTGGGTGGGTGAGCAAGTGAGTGGGCAGGTGAGCGAGTAGGTAGGTGAGTGGGTGGGTAGGTGAGTGATTGGGTTGGTGAGCAAGTGAGTGGGTAGGTGAGTGAGTGGGTGAGTGGATGTCTGAGTGGGTGAGTTGGTAGGTGAGTGAGTGAATAGGTAGGTGAGTAGGTAGGTGAGTGATTGGGTGGGTGAGCAAGTGAGTAGGTAGGTGAGTCAGTGGGTGAGTGGATGAGTGAGCGGGTAAGTTGTTAGGTGAGTGAATGAGTAGGTGAGTGGGTTAGTGAGTGATTGGGTGGGTGAGCAAGTGAGTGGGTAGGTGAGCGAGTAGGTAGTTGAGTGGGTGGTTAGGTGAGTGATTGGGTTGGTGAGCAAGCGAGTGGGTAGGTGAGCGAGTGGGTGAGTGGATGTCTGAATGGGTGAGTTGGTAGGTGAGTGAGTGAATAGGTAGGTGAGTGGGTAGGTGATTGATTGGGTGGGTCGGCAAGTGAGTGAGTTCGTGAGTGAGTGGTTGAGTGGATGAGTGAGCGGGTGAGTTGTTAGGTGATTGAGTGAGTAGGTGAGTGGGTTAGTGAGTGATTGGGTGGGTGAGCAAATGAGTGGGTAGGTGAGCGAGTAGGTAGTTTAGTGGGTGGGTAGGTGATTGATTGGGTGGGTGAGCAAGTGAGTGAGTTGGTGAGTGAGTGAGTGAGCGGGTGAGTTGGTAGGTGAGTGAGTGAGTAGGTAGGTGAGTTAGTGAGTGATTGGGTGGGTGAGCAAGTGAGTGGCTAGGTGAGCGAGTAGGTAGTTGAGTGGGTGGGTAGGTGAGTGATTGGGTGGGTGAGCAAGTGAGTGAGTAGTTGATTGAGTGAGTGAGTCAGTGAGCGGGTGAGTTGGTAGGTGACTGAGTGAGTAGGTAGGTGAGTTAGTGAGTGATTGGGTGGGTGAGCAAGTGAGTGCGTAGGTGAGCGAGTATGTAGTTGAGTGGGTGGGTAGGTGATTGATTGGGTGGGTGAGCAAGTGAGTGAGTAGGTGATTGAGTGAGTGAGTGAGCGGGTGAGTTGGTAGGTGAGTGAGTGAGTAGGTAGTTGAGTGGGTAGGTGAGTGATTGGGTGGATGAGCAAGTGAGTGAGTAGGTGAGTGAGTGAGTGAGCGGGTGAGTTGCTAGGTGAGTGAGTGAGTGAGTAGGTAGGTGAGTGGGTTAGTGAGTGATTGGGGGGGTGGGCAAGTGAGTGGGTAGTTGAGCGAGTAGGTAGTTGAGTAGATGGGTAGGTGAGTGATTGGGTGGGTGAGCAAGTGAGTGAGTTGGTGAGTGAGTGGGTGAGTGGGTGAGTGAGCGGGTGAGTTGGTAGGTGAGTGAGTGAGTAGGTAGGTGAGTTAGTGAGTGATTGGGTGGGTGAGCAAGTGAGTGCGTAGGTGAGCGAGTATGTAGTTGAGTGGGTGGGTAGGTGATTGATTGGGTGGGTGAGCAAGTGAGTGAGTAGGTGATTGAGTGAGTGAGTGAGCGGGTGAGTTGGTAGGTGAGTGAGTGAGTAGGTAGGTGAGTGGGTAGGTGAGTGATTGGGTGGATGAGCAAGTGAGTGAGTAGGTGAGTGAGTGAGTGAGCGGGTGAGTTGCTAGGTGAGTGAGTGAGTAGGTAGGTGAGTGGGTTAGTGAGTGATTGGGGGGGGTGGGCAAGTGAGTGGGTAGGTGAGCGAGTAGGTAGTTAAGTAGATGGGTAGGTGAGTGATTGGGTGGGTGAGCAAGTGAGTGAGTTGGTGAGTGAGTGGGTGAGTGGGTGAGTGAGCGGGTGAGTTGGTAGGTGAGTGAGTGAGTGAGTAGGTAAGTGAGTGGGTAGGTGAGTGATTGGGTGGGTGAGCAACTTAGTGGGTAGGTGAGCGAGTGAGTAGGTAGGTGAGTGGGTTAGTGAGCGGGTGAGTTGGTAGGTGAGTGGGTTAGTGAGTGATTGGGGGGGTGAGCAAGTGAGTGGGTGAGTGAGTGAGTGAGCGGGTGAGTTGGTAGGTGAGTGAGTGAGTGAGTAGGTAGGTGAGTGGGTAGGTGAGTGATTGGGTGGGTTAGCAAGTGAGTGAGTGAGTGGCTGAGTGAGCGGGCTGAGTGAGCGGCTGAGTTGGTTAAGTGTCCGTGTGCTGGTGAGTGGCTGTCTGGCTGGCTGTCTGTCTGTGTGTGAGCACTTGCCCCAACAGTCTGTCGAGGCTACACGCGCGATGTGCAGCTTTGTTCTCTGTGCGTGCAATTGAGGAGCGGTGGCGCTGCGGTTAGCGCCCAACGCCGGTTCCTGGTTCCTCCCTCTAGGGGGGGTCGACTCAGCATCGAATGAGTCCCTTGGCAAGGGCGTAGCAAACATCGCTCCCTTGGGGGGGAGGGTTGTTGGGAGATACAAAGGCGGCCGGGCGCGTGTGCGTTGGTGTCACATGCTGACAGCACTTGCCCCCTCGTCGGGAGCTTTTGCCTTTGTGTAATTTTTTTTTTGCACCGCGATATTTAAAACGAACAACAATGAAACATTATTATTATTATTTTTTTTAGAAATCAGGAAAATCGAGATGCCATCTTTGTCGGGATTGGATTTCTCTCGCGCAGGCAGGACAGAGGCAAAGGTTACCCAGGTAGCTTTCCGGTGGGCTGGAGAGGGGGGCATAGGCACCCTAGGCACACACCACACACCACACACACAGAGGTGTATGTGGTGTGTGGTGTGGTGTGTGGCAAGCTCCAGCCACGCCCGGCCGCCTTTGTCTCACTTTTGGCGAACTTTTAACGACACACCGCAAACCAGGTACTCATTTGAGGCTGAGCCGACCTAGGGGAGGCAGGTGCAGGATGTTGTGTGCGTCGCGGTGGTCGAGGAGATGTTGACTACCTCGCCTGGTACGCAGGAGGTCGTGGATTCAATCCCAGACACTGAGAGATGTTGACTACCTCGCCTGGTACGCAGGAGGGCGTGGGTTCAATCCCAGACACTGAGAGATGTTGACTACCTCGCCTGGTACACAGGACGTCGTGGGTTCAATCCCAGACACTGAGAGATGTTGACTACCTCGCCTGGAACACAGGAGGTCGTGGGTTCAATCCCAGACACTGAGTAGATGTTGACTACCTCGCCTGGTACACAGGAGGTCGTGGGTTCAATCCCAGACACTGAGAGATGTTGACTACGTCGCCTGGTACACAGGAGGGCGTAGGTTCAATCCCAGACACTGAGAGATGTTGACTACCTCGCTTGGTACGCAGGACGTCGTGGGTTCAATCCCAGACACTGAGAGATGTTGACTACCTCGCCTGGAACACAGGAGGTCGTGGGTTCAATCCCAGACACTGAGTAGATGTTGACTACCTCGCCTGGTACACAGGAGGTCGTGGGTTCAATCCCAGACACTGAGAGATGTTGACTACGTCGCCTGGTACACAGGAGGGCGTAGGTTCAATCCCAGACACTGAGAGATGTTGACTACCTCGCCTGGTACACAGGAGGGCGTAGGTTCAATCCCAGACACTGAGAGATGTTGACTACCTCGCTTGGTACGCAGGAGGTCGTGGGTTCAATCACAGACACTGAGAGATGTTGACTGCCTTGCCTGGTACGCAGGAAATCGTGGGTTCGATCCCAGACACTGAGAGATGTTGATGAGCTCGCCTGGTACACAGGAGGTCGTGGGTTCAATCCCGGACACTGAGAGATGTTGACTACCTCGCCTGGAACGCAGGAGCGCGTGGGTTCAATCCCATTCACTGAGAGATGTTGACTACCTCGCCTGGTACGCAGGAGGTCGTGGGTTCAATCCCAGACACTGAGTAGATGTTGACTACCTCGCCTGGCACGCAGGACCTCGTGGGTTCAATCCCAGACACTGAGAGATGTCGACTACCTCGTCAGGTAAGCAGGAGGTCGTGGGTTCAATCCCAGACCCTGAGAGATGTTGACTACCTCGCCTGGTGCACAGGAGTTCGTGGGTTCAATCCCAGACACTGAGAGATGTTGACGAGCTCGCCTGGTACACAGGAGGTCGTGGGTTCAAACCCAGACACTGAGAGATGTTGACTACCTTGGCTGGTAAGCAGGAGGTCGTGGGTTCAATCTCAGACCCTGAGAGATGTTGACTACCTCGCCTGGTTTGCAGGAGGTCGTGGGTTCAATCCCAGACAGTGAGAGATGTTGACTACCTCTCCTGGCACGCAGGAGGTCGTGGGTTCAATCTCAGACACTGAGAGATGTTGACTACCTTGCCTGGTAAGCAGGAGGTCGTGGGTTCAATCTCAGACCCTGAGAGATGTTGACTACCTCGCCTGGTTTGCAGGAGGTCGTGGGTTCAATCCCAGACACTGAGAGATGTTGACTACCTCGCCTGGCACGCAGGAGGTCGTGGGTTCAATCACGGACACTGAGAGATGTTGACTACCTCGCCTGGAACGCAGGAGCGCGTGGGTTCAATCCCATTCACTGAGAGATGTTGACTACCTCGCCTGGTACGCAGGAGGTCGTGGGTTCAATCCCAGACACTGAGTATATGTTGACTACCTCGCCTGGCACGCAGGACCTCGTGGGTTCAATCCCAGACACTGAGAGATGTCGACTACCTCGCCAGGTACACAGGAGGTCGTGGGTTCAATCACAGACACTGAGTAGATGTTGACTACCTCGCCTGGTACAGAAGAGGTCGTGGGTTCAATCCCAGACACTGAGAGATGTTGACTAACTCTCCTAGTACGAAGGAGGTCGTGGGTTCAATCCCAGACACTGAGAGATGTTGACTACCTTGCCTGGTAAGCAGGAGGTCGTGGGTTCAATCCCAGACACTGAGAGATGTTGACTACCTCGTCTGGTTTGCAGGAGGTCGTGGGTTCAATCCCAGACACTGAGAGATGTTGACTACCTCGCCTGGCACGCAGGAGGTCGTGGGTTCAATCCCAGACACTGAGAGATGTTAACTACCTCGCCTGGCACGCAGGAGGTTGTGGGTTCAATCCCATTCACTGAGAGATGTTGACTACCTCGCCTGGTACGCAGGAGGTCGTGGGTTCAATCCCAGACACTGAGAGATGTTGACTACCTCGCCTGGTACGCAGGAGCTCGTGGGTTCAATCCCAGACACTGAGTAGATGTTGACTACCTCGCCTGGCACGCAGGACCTTGTGGGTTCAATCCCAGACACTGAGAGATGTCGACTACCTCGCCAGGTACACAGGAGGTCGTGGGTTCAATCACAGACACTGAGTAGATGTTGACTACCTCGCCTGGTACACAAGAGGTCGTGCGTTCAATCACAGACACTGAGAGATGTTGACTGCCTCGCCTATTACGCAGGAAATCGTGGGTTCGATCCCAGACACTGAGAGATGTTGACGACCTCGCCTGTTAAACAGGACGTCGTGGGTTCAATCCCAGACACTGAGAGATGTTGACTACCTTGCCTGGTAAGCAGGAGGTCGTGGGTTCAATCCCAGACAGTGAGAGATGTTGACTACCTCGCCTGGTACAGAAGAGGTCGTGGGTTCAATCCCAGACACTGAGAGATGTTGACTAACTCTCCTAGTACGAAGGAGGTCGTGGGTTCAATCCCAGACACTGAGAGATGTTGACTACCTTGCCTGGTAAGCAGGAGGTCGTGGGTTCAATCCCAGACCCTGAGAGATGTTGACTACCTCGCCTGGTGCACAGGAGTTCGTGGGTTCAATCCCAGACACTGAGAGATGTTGACGAGCTCGCCTGGTACACAGGAGGTCGTGGGTTCAAACCCAGCCACTGAGAGATGTTAACTACCTTGGCTGGTAAGCAGGAGGTCGTGGGTTCAATCTCAGACCCTGAGAGATGTTGACTACCTCGCCTGGTTTGCAGGAGGTCGTGGGTTCAATCCCAGACAGTGAGAGATGTTGACTACCTCGCCTGGCACGCAGGAGGTCGTGGGTTCAATCTCAGACACTGAGAGATGTTGACTACCTTGCCTGGTAAGCAGGAGGTCGTGGGTTCAATCTCAGACCCTGAGAGATGTTGACTACCTCGCCTGGTTTGCAGGAGGTCGTGGGTTCAATCCCAGACACTGAGAGATGTTGACTACCTCGCCTGGCACGCAGGAGGTCGTGGGTTCAATCACGGACACTGAGAGATGTTGACTACCTCGCCTGGAACGCAGGAGCGCGTGGGTTCAATCCCATTCACTGAGAGATGTTGACTACCTCGCCTGGTACGCAGGAGGTCGTGGGTTCAATCCCAGACACTGAGTAGATGTTGACTACCTCGCCTGGCACGCAGGACCTCGTGGGTTCAATCCCAGACACTGAGATATGTCGACTACCTCGCCAGGTACACAGGAGGTCGTGGGTTCAATCACAGACACTGAGTAGATGTTGACTACCTCGCCTGGTACAGAAGAGGTCGTGGGTTCAATCCCAGACACTGAGAGATGTTGACTAACTCTCCTAGTACGAAGGAGGTCGTGGGTTCAATCCCAGACACTGAGAGATGTTGACTACCTTGCCTGGTAAGCAGGAGGTCGTGGGTTCAATCCCAGACACTGAGAGATGTTGACTACCTCGCCTGGTTTGCAGGAGGTCGTGGGTTCAATCCCAGACACTGAGAGATGTTGACTACCTCGCCTGGCACGCAGGAGGTCGTGGGTTCAATCCCAGACACTGAGAGATGTTGACTACCTCGCCTGGCACGCAGGAGGTTGTGGGTTCAATCCCATTCACTGAGAGATGTTGACTACCTCGCCTGGTACGCAGGAGGTCGTGGGTTCAATCCCAGACACTGAGAGATGTTGACTACCTCGCCTGGTACGCAGGAGTTCGTGGGTTCAATCCCAGACACTGAGTAGATGTTGACTACCTCGCCTGGCACGCAGGACCTTGTGGGTTCAATCCCAGACACTGAGAGATGTCGACTACCTCGCCAGGTACACAGGAGGTCGTGGGTTCAATCACAGACACTGAGTAGATGTTGACTACCTCGCCTGGTACACAAGAGGTCGTGCGTTCAATCACAGACACTGAGAGATGTTGACTGCCTCGCCTATTACGCAGGAAATCGTGGGTTCGATCCCAGACACTGAGAGATGTTGACGACCTCGCCTGTTAAACAGGAGGTCGTGGGTTCAATCCCAGACACTGAGAGATGTTGACTACCTTGCCTGGTAAGCAGGAGGTCGTGGGTTCAATCCCAGACCCTGAGAGATGTTGACTACCTCGCCTGGTTTGCAGGAGGTCGTGGGTTCAATCCCAGACACTGAGAGATGTTGAGTACTTCGCCTGGCACGCAGGAGGTAGTGGGTTCAATCCCAGACACTGAGAGATGTTGACTACCTCGCCTGGCACGCAGGAGGTCGTGGGTTCAATCCCATTCACTGAGAGATGTTGACTACCTCGCCTGGTACGCAGTAGGTCGTGGGTTCAATCCCAGACACTGAGAGATGTTGACTACCTCGCCTGGCACGCAGGAGGTCGTGGGTTCAATCCCATTCACTGAGAGATGTTGACTACCTCGCCTGGTACGCAGTAGGTCGTGGGTTCAATCCCAGACACTGAGAGATGTTGACTACCTCGCCTGGCACGCAGGAGGTCGTGGGTTCAATCCCAGACACTGAGAGATGTTGACTTCCTCGCCTGGTACGCAGGAGGTGGTGGGTTCAATCACAGACACTGAGAGATGTTGACTACCTCGCCTGGTACGCAGGAGGTCGTGGGTTCAATCCCATTCACTGAGAGATGTTGACTACCTCCCCTGGTACGCAGGATTTCGTGGGTTCAATCCCAGACACTGAGAGATGTTGACTGCCTCGCCTGGTACGCAGGAGGTCGTGGGTTCAATCCCAGACACTGAGAGATGTTGACTACCTCGCCTGGTACGCAGGAGGTCGTGGGTTCAATCCCAGACACTGAGAGATGTTGACTGCCTCGCCTGGTGCGCAGGAGGTCGTGGGTTCAATCCCAGACACTGAAAGATGTTGACTACCTCGCCTGGTTTGCAGGAGGTCGTGGGTTCAATCCCAGACACTGAGAGATGTTGACTACCTCGCCTGGCACGCAGGAGGTCGTGGGTTCAATCCCAGACACTGAGAGATGTTGACTACCTTGCCTGGCACGCAGGAGGTCGTGGGTTCAATCCCATTCACTGAGAGATGTTTAATACCTCGCCTGGTGCGCAGGAGGTCGTGGGTTCAATCCCAGACACTGAGAGATGTTGACTACCTCGCCTGGTACGCAGGAGGTCGTGGGTTCAATCCCAGACACTTCAGAAATGTTGACTACCTCGCCTGGTACGCAGGAGGTCGTGGGTTAAATCCCAGACACTGAGAGATGTTGACTACCTCGCCTAGTGCGCAGGACGTCGTGGGTTCAATCCCAGACCTTGAGAGATGTTGACTACCTCGCCTTGTACGCAGGAGGTCGTGGATTCAATCCCAGACACTGAGAGATGTTGACTACCTCGCCTGGTACGCAGGATGTCGTGGGTTCAATCCCAGACACTGAGAGATGTTGACTACCTCGCCTGGTACACAGGAGGTCGTGGGTTCAATCCCAGACACTGAGAGATGTTGACTACCTCGCCTGGCACGCAGGAGGTCGTGGGTTCCATCGCAGACACTGAGAGATGTTGACTACCTCGCCTGGCACGCAGGACGTCGTGGGTTCAATCCCAGACACTGAAAGATGTCGACTACCTCGCCTGGTACGCACGAGGTCGTGGGTTCAATCCCAGACACTGAGAGATGTTGACTACCTCGCCTGGTACGCAGGAGGTCGTTGGTTCAATCCCAGACACTGAGAGATGTTGACTACCTCGCCTGGTACACAAGAGGTCGTGGTTTCAATCACAGACACTGAGAGATGTTGACTGCCTTGCCTGGTACGCAGGAAATCGTGGGTTCGATCCCAGACACTGAGAGATGTTGACGACCTCGCCTGGTACACAGGAGGTCGTGGGTTCAATCCCAGACACTGAGAGATGTTGACTACCTTGCCTGGTAAGCAGGAGGTCGTGGGTTCAATCCCAGACCCTGAGAGATGTTGACTACCTCGCTTGGTTTGCAGGAGATCGTGGGTTCAATCCCAGACACTGAGAGATGTTGAGTACCTCGCCTGGCACGCAGGAGGTAGTGGGTTCAATCCCAGACACTGAGAGATGTTGACTACCTCGCCTGGCACGGAGGAGGTCGTGGGTTCAATCCCATTCACTGAGAGATGTTGACTACCTCGCCTGGTACGCAGTAGGTCGGGGGTTCAATCCCAGACACTGAGAGATGTTGACTACCTCGCCTGGTACGCAGGAGGTCGTGGGTTCAATCCCAGACACTGAGAGATGTTGACTGCCTCGCCTGGTACGCAGGAGGTCGTGGGTTCAATCCCAGACACTGAAAGATGTTGACTACCTCGCCTGGTTTGCAGCAGGTCGTGGGTTCAATCCCAGACACTGAGAGATGTTGACTACCTCGCCTGGCACGCAGGAGTCGTGGGTTCAATCCCAGACACTGAGAGATGTTGACTACCTTGCCTGGCACGCAGGAGGTCGTGGGTTCAATCCCATTCACTGAGAGATGTTTACTAACTCGCCTGGTGCGCAGGAGGTCGTGGGTTCAATCCCAGACACTGAGAGATGTTGACTACCTCGCCTGGTACGCAGGAGGTCGTGGGTTCAATCCCAGACACTTCAGAAATGTTGACTACCTCGCCTGGTACGTAGGAGGTCGTGGGTTAAATCCCAGACACTGAGAGATGTTGACTACCTCGCCTAGTGCGCAGGACGTCGTGGGTTCAATCCCAGACCTTGAGAGATGTTGACTACCTCGCCTTGTACGCAGGAGGTCGTGGATTCAATCCCAGACACTGAGAGATGTTGACTACCTCGCCTGGTACGCAGGATGTCGTGGGTTCAATCCCAGACACTGAGAGATGTTGACTACCTCGCCTGGTACGCACGAGGTCGTGGGTTCAATCCCAGACACTGAGAGATGTTGACTACCTCGCCTGGTACACAGGAGGTCGTTGGTTCAATCCCAGTCACTGAGAGATGTTGACTACCTCGCCTGGTACGCAGGAGGTCGTGGATTCAATCCCAGACACTGAGAGATGTTGACTACCTCGCCTGGGGCCGCAGGAGGTCGTGGGGTCAATCCCAGACACTGAGAGATGTTGACTACCTCGCCTGGTACACAGGAGGTCGTGGGTTCAATCCCAGACACTGAGAGATGTTGACTACCTCGCCTGGTCCGCAGGAGGTCGTGGGTTCAATCCCAGACACTAAGAGATGTTGACTACCTCGCCTGGTACACAGGAGGTCATGGGTTTAATCCCAGCCACTGAGAGATGTTGACTACCTCGCCTGTTACGCAGGAGGTCGTGGGTTCAATCCCAGACATTGAAAGATGTTGACTACCTCACCTGGTACACAGGAGGGCGTGGGTTCAATCCCAGACACTGAGAGATGTTGACTACCTCACCTGGTACACAGGAATGCGTGGGTTCAATCCCAGACACTGAGAGATGTTGACTACCTTGCCTGGTACACAGGAGGTCGTGGGTTCAATCCCAGACACTGAGAGATGTTGACTACCTCACCTGGTACACAGGAGGTCGTGGATTCAATCCCAGACACTGAGAGATGTTGACTACCTCGCCTGGTACGCAGGAGGTTGTGGGGTCAATCCCAGACACTGAGAGATGTTGACTACCTCGCCTGGTACGCAGGAGGTCGTGGGTTCAATCCCAGACACTGAGAGATGTTGACTACCTCGCCTGGTACGCAGGAGGTCGTGGGTTCAATCCCAGACACTGAGAGATGTTGACTACCTCGCCTGGTACGCAGGAGGTCGTGGGTTCAATCCCAGACACTAAGAGATGTTGACTACCTCGCCTGATACGGATGAGGTCGTGGGTTCAATCCCAGACACTGAGAGATGTTGACTACCTCGCCAGGTACGCAGGAGTTCGTGGGTTCAATCCCAGACACTGAGAGATGTTGACTACCTCGCCAGGTACGCAGGAGTTCGTGGGTTCAATCCCAGACACTGAGAGATGTTGACTACCTCGCCTGGTACACAGGACGTCGTGGATTCAATCCCAGACACTGAGAGATGTTGACTACCTCGCGTGGTACACAGGAGGGCGTGGCTTCAATCACAGACACTGAGAGATGTTGACTACCTCGCCTGGTACGCAGGAGGTCGTGGGTTCAATCCAGGACACTGAGAGATGTCGACTACCTCGCCTGGTACACAGGAGGTCGTGGGTTCAATCCAGGACACTGAGAGATGTTGACTACCTCACCTGCCACCAACGTCACACCAACGTTGTTCCACCGCCTCCAACCGCTTACCAACGTCCGCGGGCGTTTGTGTTTTGACCCAACGTTCACCCAACGTCGCGTGCAGGTCACGTGGCCAGCGAGAGAACATGGAGTCGGTGGACATCCTGGACTCGCTGCTGCGAACCAGCGACTACAAGAAGACCATCCGTCCCAACTTCGCAGGCGAGGACACCCCACGTGACGCACACGGGGGGAGGGGGGGTCACGTGGGGGGGGGGGGTCACGGGGGGTGGGGGTCAGGTGGCTATGAGATGTTGACTACCTCGCCTGGTCTACAGGAGATGGTGGGTTTCTATCTATCATCATCATCACGGTGGCTAGGAGATGTTGACTACCTCGCCTGGTGTACAAGAGATGGTGGGTTTCTCTCTATCATCATCATCACGGTGGCTATGAGATGTTGACTACCTCACCTGGTGTACAGGAGATGGTGGGTTTCTCTCTATCATCATCATCATCATCACGGTGGCTAGGAGATGTTGACTACCTCGCTTGTTGTACAAGGGATGGTGGGTTTCTCTCTATCATCATCATCATCATCACGGTTGCTATGAGATGTTGACTACCTCGCCTGGTCTACAGGAGATGGTGGGTTTCTCTCTATCATCATCATCATCACGGTGGCTGGGAGATGTTGACTACCTCGCCTCGTCTACAGGAGATGTTTGGTTTCTCTCAATCACTGTCATCATCATCACGGTGGCTATGAGATGTTAACTACCTCGCCTGGTGTACAGGAGATGGTGGATTTCTCTCTATCATCATCATCATCATGGTAGCTATGAGATGTTGACTACCTCGCCTGGTCTACAGGAGATGGTGGGTTTCTCTGTATCATCATCATCATCATCATGGTGGCTAGGAGATGTTGACTACCTCGCCTGGTATACAGGAGATGGTGGGTTTCTCTCTATCATCACCATCATCATCACGGTGGCTGGGAGATGTTGACTACCTCGCCTGGTCTACAGGAGATGGTTGGTTTCTCTCAATCACTGTCATCATCATCACGGTGGCTATGAGATGTTGACTACCTCGCCTGGTGTACAGGAGATGGTGGATTTCTCTCTATCATCATCATCATCATGGTGGCTATGAGATGTTGACTACCTCGCCTGGTGTACAGGAGATTGTGGGTTTCTCTCAATCACTGCCATCATCATCACGGTGGCTATGAGATGTTGACTACCTCGCCTGGTGTACAGGAGATGGTGGGTTTCTCTCTATCACTGTCATCATCATCACGGTGGCTATGAGATGATGACTACCTCGCCTGGTCTACATGAGATGGTGGGTTTCTCTCTATCACTGTCATCATCATCACGGTGGCTATGAGATGTTGACTACCTCGCCTGGTCTACAGGAGATGGTGGGTTTCTCTCAATCATTGCCATCATCATCACGGTGGCTAGGAGATGTTGACTACCTCGCCTGGTGTACAGGAGATGGTGGGTTTCTCTCAATCATCATCATCATCACGGTGGCTAGGAGATTTTCACTACCTCGCCTGGTCTACAGGAGATGGTGGGTTTCTCTCTATCACTGTGATCATCATCATCACGGTGATAGAAGATGTTGACTACCTTGCCTGATCTACAGGAAATGGTGGGAATATCTCAATCACTGTCATCATCATCATGGCGGCTAGGAGATGTTGACTACCTCGCCTGGTCTACAGGAGATGGTGGGTTTCTCTCTATCATAATCATCACGGTGGCTATGAGATGTTGACTACCACGCCTGGTGTACAGGAGATGATGGGTTTCTATCAATCACTGTCATCATCACCATGGTGACTATGAGATGTTGACTACCTCACCTGGTGTACAAGAGATGGTGGGTTTCTCTCTAGCATCATCATCATCACGGTGGCTATGAGATGTTGACTACCTCGCCTGGTCTACAGGAGATGGTGGGTTTCTCTCTATCATCATCATCATCATGGTGGCTAGGAGATGTTGACTACCTCGCCTGGTATACAGGAGATGGTGAGTTTCTCTCTATCATAATCATCACGGTGGCGATGAGATGTTGACTACCTCGCCTGGTGTACAGGAGATGGTGGGTTTCTCTCTCTCACTGCCATCATCATCACGGTGGCTAGGAGATGTTGACTACCTCGCCTGGTATACAGGAGATGGTGAGTTTCTCTCTATCATAATCATCACGGTGGCGATGAGATGTTGACTACCTTGCCTGGTGCACAGGAGATGGTGGGTTTCTCTATATCAACATCATCATCATCATGGTGGCTATGAGATGATGACTACCTTGCCTGGTCTACAGGAGATGGTGGGTTTCTCTCTATCACTGCCATCATCATCACGGTGGCTAGGAGATGTTGACTACCTCGCCGCGTCTACAGGAGATGGTGGGTTTCTCTCTATCAAAATCATTACGTTGCCTATGAGATGTTGACTACCTCGCCTGGTCTACAGGAGATGGTGGGTTTCTCTGTATCACTGTCATCATCATCACGGTGATAGAAGATGTTGACTACCTTGCCTGATCTACAGGAAATGGTGGGAATATCTCAATCACTGTCATCATCATCATGGCGGCTAGGAGATGTTGACTACCTCGCCTGGTCTACAGGAGCTGGTGGGTTTCTCTCTATCATAATCATCACGGTGGCTATGTGATGATGACTACCTCGCCTGATGTACAGGAGATGGTGGGTTTCTCTCAATCACTGTCATCATCATCATCACCGTGGCTAGGAGACGTTGACTACCTGGCCTAGTAGGCAGGAGATGGTGGGTTTCTCTTTATCATCATCATCATCACGGTGGCTATGATATGTTTACTACCTCGCCTGGTGTACAGGAGATGGTGGGTTTCTCTCTATCACTGTCATCATCATCACCGTGGCTAGGAGACGTTGACTACCTCGCTTGGTCTACAGGAGATGGTGGGTTTCTCTCAATCACTGTCATCATCATCACCGTGGCTAGGAGACGTTGACTACCTCGCTTGGTCTACAGGAGATGGTGGGTTTCTCTCAATCACTGTCATCATCATCATCATCATCGTGGCTTGGAGACGTTGACTATCTGGCCTAGTAGGCAGGAGATGGTGGGTTACTTCAAACCACGCTGATGATGATTGCAGAGAGATGCAGACTCCAAATCTACAGTGGCAGGCATCGTCAGGGTCGGGATCGAACCCACGACTTCCTGTGTACCAGGCGAGGTAGTAAACATCTTTCAGTGTCTGGTATTGAACCCACGACCTCCCGTGCACCAGGCGAGGTTGTCAACATCTCTCAGTGTCTTGACACACGACCTCCTGCGGACCAGGCGAGGTAGTCAACATCTCTCAGTGTCTGGGATTGAACCTACGACCTCCTGCGTATGTGCGAGCTTGTCAACAACTCTCAGTGTCTGGAATTGAACCCACGACCTCCCGTGTACCAGGCGTAGTAGGTAACATCTCTCAGTGTCTGGGAATGAACCCAGGACCTCCTGCGTACCAGGCGAGGTAGTCAACATCTCTCAGTGTCTGGGATTGAACTCACGACCTCCAAGGTACTAGGCGAGGTAGTCAACATCTCTCAGTGTCTGGGATTGAACCCACGACCTCCCGTTAACGAGGCGAGGTAGTCAACATCTCTCTGTCTGGGATTGAACCCACGACCTCCTGCGTACCAGGCGAGGTAGTCAACATCTCTCAGGGTCCTGAATTGAACCCACGACCTCCTGTGTAACAGGCGAGGTAGTCAACATCTCTCAGTGTCTGGGATTGAACCCACGACCTCCAAGGTACCAGGCGAGGTAGTCAACATCTCTCAGTGTCTGGGATTGAACCCACATTCGATATCGACTAACAGAGGTTACTCATGACAATGTCTACCCCCACAGGCGATCCCGTAGTGGTGAATATCAGCATCTACCTCAAGAGCTTCAGTGATATCCAGGAGTCCACCATGGTGATTCAACCACGTCCACCACTTTCACTCACTACCTACACAACTATCACTCACTACCTACACAACTATCACTCACTACCTACACAATTATCACTCACTACCTACACAACTATCACTCACTACCTACAACTATCACTCACTACCTACACAACTATCACTCACTACCTACACAACTATCACTCACTACCTACACAACTATCACTCACTACCTACACAACTATCACTCATTACTTACACAACTATCACTCACTACCTACAACTATCACTCACTACCAACACAACTATCACTCACTACCTACAACTATCACTCACTACCTACAACTATCACTCACTACCTGCACAACTATCATTCAATACCTACAACTATCACTCACTACCTACACAACTATCACTCACTACCTACACAACTATCACTCACTACCTACACAACTATCACTCACTACCTACACAATTATCACTCACTACCTACACAACTATCACTCATTACTTACACAACTATCACTCACTACCTACAGAACTATCACTCACACCTACACAACTATCACTCACTACCTACACAACTATCACTCACTACTTACACAACTATCACTCATTACTTACACAACTATCACTCATTACTTACAGAACTATCACTCACTACCTACACAACTATCACTCACTACCTACAACTATCACTCACTACTTACACAACTATCACTCACTACTTACACAACTATCACTCATTACTTACACAACTATCACTCACAACCTACACAACTATCACTCACTACCTACAACTATCACTCACTACCTACACAACTATCACTCACTACCTACAACTATCACTCACTACCTACACAACTATCACTCATTACTTACACAACTATCACTCACTACCTACACAACTATCACACACTAACTACAACTATCACTCACTACCTACACAACTATCACTCACTAACTACAACTATCACTCACTATCTACACAACTATCACTCACTACCTACAACTATCACTAGCTACCTACACAACTATCACTCACTACCGACACAACTATCACTCACTACCTACACAACTATCACTCATTACATACACAACTATCACTCACTACCTACACAACTATCACTCACTACCTACACAACTATCAATCACTACCTGCAACTATCACTCACTACCTACACAACTATCACTCACTACCTACACTACTATCACTCACTACCTACACAACTATCACTCACTACCTACACAACTATCACTCACTACCTACAACCACCACCACCACCCACCACCACCACCCACCACCCACCACCACCACCCACCACCCACCACCACTACTACCACCACAACCACCACTACCGACAATAATAACAACCGCCATTCGCCACTAAGTGGCGGTGACATCACCACAATGCTTGTGCCAGGCCAGGTGCACCTTGAGGCCACGTGAAGTGTCGACCGCCCGCTGGTAGGAGGTCACGAGGCAGACCCAGCAGGTGCCACGGGTCGACTGACTGAGATGACTGGCTGATGCACCACCTGTGCCCCCTACTATGCCAACCTGCTGTGTTTTAGCCACCCGACGCTCCGCTCGTTGTTGTGAGCGTCGTTCCTCCGCCTTCCGTTGTTGTTGGAGGGCGACTGCCTCCAACTGCCCAGTAGCGTCCTTCACGAGCCTCCTCCACAGAGGCCGATCTTGACACCGCTGGTACCAGTCATTGGCAAGTCCACTCAGCTCCACGTCCTCCTGTACCACGTCACTCCATCTCTTCTCTAGCCCGTGCCGCGCCCGCTTAGCCCCCTCGATCCGGCCGAACAAAAGCTGTTTCGGCATGCGGTGGCTGGGCATGCGGGCTAAATGACCGAGCCAGCGCAGCCTTGCCTGCCGGAGGAGCTCACCGATGGGACCTTGCCGAGATCTTTCAAGGATTTGTGAGCTCCTCACACAATCCAGCCTGGTTAAACCCAGGATGGATCGTAGGCAGGCCAGCCTAAAAGTTTCTAAACGGCGAAGATGCTCCATTAGGGGGGGTCCACGTTTCGCAAGTGTAGGGAAGGGAGGGAATGACCGTGGCCGAGAAGACCTGAAGCTTCCTGCGGAGCGACAGACCAGGTAGCTTCCACACAGCGTTACGCAACCGATGAAAAGATATTGCCGATCGACTGATTCGGAGTGAGACCTCTGCTGTTAAACTGGAGCCGGTCACGAGCACACTGCCCAGGTATAGGGAAACTCTCCACTCTCTCCACAACTGCCCCATCGCCGATTTTTTAGTTGTTGCGGTGGATGGTCCGATGGTCCAAAATACCCAGGCTGGTGCTTAGTTATGGTGGGGGTGACTTCTTCCATTATTTGAGGCACTGCAGCCTCAGCAGCGTCATCCCCACTTTGTGCCACTTTGTTCTCTTAGCTGAGGGATTTTCCCTCCCCCAGGAACTCACGGAAATGCTCAGCAAATGTGCAAAACTGTTCCTGGTGGTCGGAGATTGGAACAACGTTTTTCCCCCTAATGATAGTAATAGGTGTGGTGCTGCAGGTTACTTTTTTGATGGAGTTAAATAGAGATTTGCGATCGCGGGCCACTGAGGCAGACTCCATCTCCTCAGCAACCCGCGACCACCACCCATCCTTGCAGCGCCTCACGGCTCTCCCAACCTTCGAGCGAAGGCTGCGGTAAGCCTCCTCATTCTCTGACGTGGAATTCTGTAGCCGATGACAATGGGCCTGTCGCTTTTTCTCAACCATCCTGAACACCTCCTCTGTCAGTCAGGGTCTCTGGGGAGGTCTGGACCGCTACCCAAAGCAGCCATTGCAGCTGCATGAGTCACAGTCCTAAACCTCGCCCATTTACCCTCGACATCAGGAGTAGTGGGTGACGATGCCAACCCCAGCCGCAAGCGATGATTAAATTCTCACTTGCAACTTTCATCAGCTAACTGAGACCAGGCCACCTTAGGTTGGAATGGGGTCCTGGGTATACACCCACCACCAGAGTGGAAGAATGGCAGGCGCATTTTACAGATGACTAGTCGATGGTCAGAGAGCAGATCAGCTCCACGGTAGGTCCTGGTGTCAAGGACATGGGCTCGCATCCGCTGGTCCATCACTATGTAGTCCAGCAGATGTTCTTGCTTGGACCCGGAATGCATCCATGATGTTGTGTGGATGCGCCGATGCCGGAACAGTGTGTTTGTAATTACAAGCACGTGGGCTGCACAAAAATCTAACAGCCTCCTACCGTTGTCATTGAGCTGATCTGGCCCATGCCCTCCAATCACTCCAGGCCAGGTGCCAGCATCATGACCAACTCGGGCATTGAAGTCACCCAACAAGATGACTCTATCCCGAGGGGCCATTTTAGCCAGCACCTGTAACAGGAGGTCATAGAAGGCATCTGACTCGGCGGCTTTGCCTGCATCCCTCCACGGATGTTCGTCTTTGGTGGGGCATAAGTAACCACGACCACCAATCCTCGCCTCCGATTGATGGGAAGGCGAGCCCAAAGTAGCCTGGGGCTTACAGCTTCCCACACCTCACCACCACGCTCCCACGCCCCCTTCATTCTTTTGTTCAAAAGAAGAGCCACACCCTGTTGTTTGGCAGTCTCCTGTCCCGAGTAGAGGACTGTCCACCCCTCATGGTAGCAGGAGCCAGAATCGGTCCACCGGACCTCCTGAATGCCACAGAGATCCAGGCGGTACTGGTCCAGCTCCCGACAGAGGAGTGGCAGCCTCTCCTCTGCAAGTGAGCGTTCGAACATTCCACGTGGCCACACGAAGTGGCTTTTCGTTGTTTCTGGAGAAGCCCCGAGGGCAGAGATTCAATCTACTGGCTCCACCAATTGGTGTTTGGCCAGGAGAAGTCATAGATGCCTGTCCCCCTGGGTCCTCCGGCACAAGCTTATTTGTTTCATATTTAAGTTTAAGTCGTAGTTTCGTGGTAATTTTTTGAAGGTGGAGGGGTTACCAGCCCCTCGCACCCGTCCAGAGCTCCCGTTTAGCCCCTGTGGTGGTCACAGACGCCATGAGAGGAGAGGCCAATCGGAATTGGACCTCCCCCCACAGCACTGTCCACGACAGGGTTTCCCGTCCGGCACCGCGAGGAGGTAGGGGGTTGTTTTGCCGGACTCGTCCACACTCACACTCTGACACACACACACCACCACCACCCACCACCACCCACACGAGTGGTATCGGCGTGGCGAGGCCAGGACTACCACCACCACCACCAGCATCACCACCACCACCAGTACCACCACCACCACCACCACCCACACGAGTGGTGTCGGCGTGGCGAGGCCAGGACTACCACCACCACCACCAGCATCACCACCACCACCAGTACCACCACCACCACCACCACCCACACGAGTGGTGTCGGCGTGGCGAGGCCAGGACTACCACCGCCAACCACCTCCACCCACCACCACCACCACCACCCACATGAGTGGTATCGGCGTGGCGAGGCCAGGACTACCGGGTGACCCTCACGCTGTGGCAGCGCTGGAACGACGACCGCCTGCGCTACAGCAGCCGCGACTTCAACGCCACCGACCTGGACGAGTCCAACGCGGCCTTCATGTGGAAGCCCGACCTCTACTTTGGCAACGAGGAGAGCGCCACGGTGCACACCGTCACCACGCCCAACAGCATGCTGCGGATACACGACAACGGGGACGTCCTCTACTCCATGAGGTCTCACACAGCTACACACTCACACAGCTACACACACAGCTACACACTCACACCGTCACCACGCCCAACAGCATGCTGCGGATACACGACAACGGGGACGTCCTCTACTCCATGAGGTCTCACACAGCTACACACTCACACAGCTACACACACAGCTACACACTCACACCGTCACCACGCCCAACAGCATGCTGCGGATACACGACAACGGGGACGTGCTCTACTCCATGAGGTCTCACACAGCTACACATTTACTCAGCTACTCACTCAGCTACACACTCACTCAGCTACTCACTCACTTAGCTACACACTCAGCTACACACTCACTCATTCAGCTACACACTCACTCAGCTACTCACTCACTTAGCTACACACTCAACTACTCACTCAACCACCCACTTAGCTACCCACTCAGCTACACACTCACACAGCTACACACTCACTCACCTACCCACTCTGCTACCCACTCACCCTCCGTGCCATACGGGCGAATCCACACTCCTCCCGTCTTTTCGCGAGCTCTGGAGAGGGGTGATGGTGGGGGTGGTGGTGGTGTGGTGAGGCCTAGTCCTATCTGGTCTGGCACCCGATAGAAAGAGAGAGTGTGTGGGGACCGCTACGTGCAACTAGACGCTTCGTGAAGCAACGCCTGGAGTCCTCCTCCCAGCTCCCACGTGCATGCCAGCAACCAACCACCCAGGGCTACTGCGGCCTTACCAAGGGAGGGTTAGCCTCCCCTCCCCGGCCAGTGGGCGGAGACTCTCGCTTTGCGCACTCTTCGCTGGCGCCAGGGAGGGGTTTTCTCAGCCTCGGGCGTCTCCCGCTCAGGCCCGAACCCTCCCGTAGTTCCGTTCAACGTTCATTTGCGTGTGGCCCTGCGTGAGCCATTAGGCCAGGGAGTGGGGCCAAAATTGTTTCCACTCGGTTATAGAAATTTTGACGGCGGGGGCCCCGGGCCAGGAAACAGACGGACGTGACGGAGAGTTTGCGCGAACTGAATATAAAAATGGCGCGCGTATGAAAAAAAAAATCATCACCACAGCGGAAAGGGTTTGGCCTTTGACGGGTAAGCAAAGCGTTTATTTGCACGGCGATTGAACAAATTTCACGATCGCGGACGATGCGAAGGACACGCCTTAACTCCCGGTCAAAGCGCGCCACCTAATGGTGGAAATGTTGGGGGGGGCATTACAGGCGAAAGGGGAAAAATTTAACTTAACAACAACACCTGATGACGACCGTTTGTGTTATGGTCGAAACGTCGTGAGAATTATTTTTTATTGTTTTATATATATTTTATTGTTTTTATTGTTTCCCTTCAACGCGGTGACTTTACCGAAAGAGTTAAGAATAACGATAAATGGTTCGGCGGGCCGGATTAAGAAGCCCAACCGGCCGTGCCTTTGCCCCGCGTCTGCATTAGGCTCTTGAGTCGGATGCAACCTCAACAAACACAAAACAGAAACGCGAACACGAAAAAACATCTTAAAGTGACTTTGTGCGTGCGTGTGATTGTGTGCAAAACGGAAAGTCCAGGGGGGGGGGAAAAAAATAAATAAACGTCAAAATATTCCTGAAAAAAATCACTGTCGCACCACCAACGCTGCGTGCAAAAAAAAATCCCAGCGGGATTGCAAACTCAAACAAACAACAACAACAACCACAACAACAACAACCACAACAACAACAACAACCACAACAACCACAACAACAAGACAGCTAAGATTAAGGCCACGTAGGTAAAAAAATATATATATAAAACAGCAACAGAATAGAACCAAAGAGTACGGATCCCTTGCAGTCACGAAAGCTTCCAATCTAGAATAGAAGGGGAAGAGGTGTTCGCGTGATTCGCCATCGCCAATCACGTGACCCCCCCCCCCACCAAACAAAGACAAAGACAAAGATCCCCCATAATAGCCTTAACAGACTGTCGGGGCAAGTGCTGTTAGCGAGCACCTATGAAGGCCGGAACGGTACACGAGGGGGTGGGTGGCCAGCACCACGCCCGACCGCCTTTGTCTCCTTAGTGGCAATGTTTACACACCGCACCAGGTACTCATTTGAGGCTGAGTCGACCTAGGGGAGGCCCGGGACCGGTTCAGATAATCGTCACTGGTGTTGGCCGTTAGCGGGAATCGAACCCGAGTCGCCAGGTTCATAGCGCAGCGCGCTAACCGCTACACTATCGCTCCCCCCACCAAACACCCCCCCCCCCACCTACCACCCCTCCCCACCCAGCCCCACCCAGCCCCACCCCTCCCATTTTATCCGGGTGTCCGGATACACGTGGACGGACATCCGCAGACATACACGACAATATTAATCCCCAGCCTCCTGTGAGAATTAATCCCGGTTGGGCTTCCCGTCCACCACGCTCGCTACCGCTAATATAAAGATAAACCTGAGGTGTGGCAGTGGTGGGAGTGGTCAGGCCTCCGATTTGGAGTCAATTGGTCTCGACACATGTTGGGGGGAGGGGAGGGAATGGCGCGGTTCTTAGCATGAAGACTCACACACAGAGAGAGAGAGAGAGAGGAGCTCACTCACTCAGCTACACACTCACTCGACGTGTCATCATCGTCATCACGTGTCATCATCGTCACCACGTGTCATCATCATCATTACCACGTGTCATCATCATCACGTGTCATCATCGTCATCACCACGTGTCATCGTCATCATCACGTGTCATCATCACCACCACGTGTCATCATCATCATCATCACCACCACGTGTCATCATCGTCACCACGTGTTATCATCATCATCACCACGTGTCATCATCATCACCACGTATCATCGTCATCACCACGTGTCATCATCATCATCACGTGTCATCATCATCACCACGTGTCATCATCATCACCACGTGTGATCATCATCACCACGTGTGATCATCGTCACCACGTGTCATCACCACCACGTGTCATCATCGTCCCCACGTGTCATCATCATCACCACGTGTCATCATCATCACGTGTCATCATCACCACCACGTGTCATCATCACCACGTGTCATCATCATCACCACGTGTCATCATCATCACGTGTCACCACCACCCCCACGTGTCACCACCCCACGTGTCACCACCCCCACGTGTCACCACCCCACGTGTCACCACCCCACGTGTCACCACCCCACGTGTCTCTCCGTCTCGTGCCTTCAGGCTGACGCTCACCCTCAGCTGCCCCATGGACCTCCGCACGTTCCCCATGGACACGCAAACCTGTCCCTTGCTCATCACCAGCGGTGAGTGTCTAGTGTAGTGTATAGTGTAGTGTATAGTGTAGTGTATAGTGTAGTGTATAGTGTAGTGTATAGTGTAGTGTATAGTAGTGTAGTACCTGTCCCTTGCACATCACCAGCGGTGAGTGTATAGTGTAGTGTATAGTGTAGTGTATAGTGTAGTGTATAGTGTATAGTGTAGTGTATAGTGTAGTGTAGTGTATAGTGTAGTGTAGTGTATAGTGTAGTGTATAGTGTATAGTAGTGTAGTGTATAGTGTAGTGTATAGTGTAGTAGTGTATAGTGTAGTGTAGTACCTGTCCCTTGCTCATCACCAGCGGTGAGTGTCTAGTGTAGTGTATAGTGTAGTGTATAGTGTAGTGTATAGTGTAGTGTATAGTGTAGTGTATGGTGTAGTGTATAGTGTAGTGTATAGTGTAGTGTATAGTGTAGTGATTAGTGTAGTGTATGGTGTAGTGTAGTGTATAGTGTAGTGTATAGTGTAGTGTATAGTAGTGTAGTACCTGTCCCTTGCTCATCACCAGCGGTGAGTGTCTAGTGTAGTGTGTAGTGTATAGTGTAGTGTATAGTGTAGTGTAGTGTATAGTGTAGTGTATAGTGTAGTGTGTAGTGTAGTGTATAGTGTAGTGTATAGTGTAGTGTCTAGTGTAGTGTGTAGTGTAGTGTATAGTGTAGTGTATAGTGTAGTGTGTAGTGTAGTGTATAGTGTATAGTGTAGTGTATAGTGTAGTGTATAGTGTAGTGTATAGTAGTGTAGTGTATAGTGCAGTGTATAGTGTAGTGTATAGTAGTGTAGTGTAGTGTATAGTGTAGTGTATAGTGTAGTGTATAGTGTAGTGTATAGTGTATAGTAGTGTAGTACCTGTCCCTTGCTCATCACCAGCGGTGAGTGTCTAGTGTAGTGTGTAGTGTAGTGTATAGTGTAGTGTATAGTGTGTAGTGTAGTGTATAGTAGTGTAGTGTATAGTGTAGTGTATAGTGTAGTGTATAGTGTAGTGTAGTGTATAGTGTAGTGTATAGTGTAGTGTATAGTGTAGTGTATAGTGTAGTGTAGTGTATAGTGTAGTGGATAGTGTAGTGCATAGTGTAGTGTAGTTTATAGTGTAGTGTATAGTGTAGTGTATAGTGTAGTGTATAGTAGTGTATAGTGTAGTGTATAGTGTAGTGTATAGTAGTGAAGTACCTGTCCCTTGCTCATCACCAGCGGTGAGTGTCTAGTGTAGTGTATAGTGTAGTGTATAGTGTAGTGTATAGTAGTGTAGTGTATAGTAGTGTATAGTGTAGTGTTGTGTATAGTAGTGTAGTGTATAGTGTAGTGTATAGTGTAGTGTAGTATATAGTGTAGTGTATAGTGTAGTGTATAGTGTAGTGTATAGTGTAGTGTATAGTGTAGTGTATAGTGTAGTGTAGTACCTGTCCCTTGCTCATCACCAGCGGTGAGTGTCTAGTGTAGTGTGTAGTGTAGTATATAGTGTAGTGTATAGTGTAGTGTAGAGTGTAGTGTAGTGTATAGTGTAGTGTATAGTAGTGTAGTGTATAGTGTAGTGTATAGTGTATAGTAGTGTAGTACCTGTCCCTTGCTCATCACCAGCGGTGAGTGTCTAGTGGTGTGTAGTGTATAGTGTAGTGTATAGTAGTGTAGTGTATAGTGTAGTGTATAGTGTAGTGTATAGTGTAGTGTATAGTAGTGTAGTGTATAGTGTAGTGTATAGTGTAGTGTATAGTGTAGTGTAGTGTATAGTGTAGTGTATAGTAGTGTAGTACCTGTCCCTTGCTCATCACCAGCGTTGAGTGTCTAGTGTGGTGTATAGTGTAGTGTATAGTGTAGTGTATAGTGTAGTGTAGTGTATAGTGTAGTGTATAGTGTAGTGTATAGTGTAGTGTGTAGTGTAGTGTATAGTGTAGTGTATAGTGTAGTGTATAGTGTAGTGTGTAGTGTAGTGTATAGTGTATAGTAGTGTAGTGTATAGTGTAGTGTAGTGTGTAGTGTATAGTGTAGTGTATAGTGTAGTGTATAGTGTATAGTAGTGTAGTGTATAGTGTAGTGTATAGTGTAGTGTATAGTGTAGTGTAGTGTATAGTGTAGTGTATATTGTTGTGTATAGTGTAGTGTATAGTGTAGTGTATAGTGTAGTGTATAGTAGTGTATAGTGTAGTGTAGTATATAGTGTAGTGTATAGTGTAGTGTAGTGTATAGTGTATAGTAGTGTAGTACCTACCCCTTGCTCATCACCAGCGGTGAGTGTCTAGTGTAGTGTATAGTGTAGTGTATAGTGTAGTGTATAGTGTAGTGTGTATAGTGGTGTAGTGTATAGTGTAGTGTATAGTGTATAGTGTAGTGTATAGTGTATAGTAGTGTATAGTGTAGTGTATAGTAGTGTAGTGTATAGTGTAGTGTATAGTAGTGTAGTGTATAGTAGTGTATAGTGTAGTATAGTGTGTGTGTATAGTGTAGTGTATAGTGTAGTGTATAGTGTAGTGTATAGTGTAGTGTATAGTGTAGTGTATAGTATAGTGTATAGTAGTGTAGTGTATAGTGTAGTGTATAGTGTAGTGTATAGTGTAGTGTATAGTGTAGTGTATAGTGTAGTGTATAGTGTAGTGTATAGTGTAGTGTAGTGTATAGTAGTATAGTGTATAGTGTAGTGTATAGTGTAGTGTATAGTGTGGTGTATAGTGTAGTGTATAGTGTATAGTAGTGTATAGTAGTGTAGTGTATAGTGTAGTGTATAGTGTAGTGTAGCGTATAGTGTATAGTGTAGTGTATATTGTAGTGTATAGTGTAGTGTAATGTATAGTTATGTAGTGTATAGTAGTGTAGTATATAATGTAGTGTATAGTAGTGTAGTGTGTAGTGTAGTGTATAGTGTAGTGTATAGTGTAGTAGTGTATAGTGTATTGTGTAGTGATTAGTGTAGTGTATAGTGTAGTGTATAGTGTAGTGTATAGTAGTGTAGTGTATAGTGTAGTATATAGTGTAGTGTATAGTGGAGTGTGTAGTGTAGTGTATAGTGTAGTGTAGTACCTACCCCTTACTCATCACCAGTGGTGAGTGTCTAGTGTAGTGTATAGTGTAGTGTATAGTGTAGTGTATAGTGTAGTGTATAGTGTAGTGTATAGTGTAGTGTATAGTGTAGTGCAGTGTGTAGTGTAGTGTATAATGTAGTGTATAGTGTAGTGTATAGTGTAGTGTATAGTGTATAGTGTAGTGTATAGTGTAGTGTAGTGTATAGTGTAGTGTAGTGTATAGTGTAGTGTATAGTGTATAGTAGTGTAGTGTATAGTGTAGTGTATAGTGTAGTAGTGTATAGTGTAGTGTAGTACCTGTCCCTTGCTCATCACCAGCGGTGAGTGTCTAGTGTAGTGTATAGTGTAGTGTATAGTGTAGTGTATAGTGTAGTGTATAGTGTAGTGTATGGTGTAGTGTATAGTGTAGTGTATAGTGTAGTGTATAGTGTAGTGATTAGTGTAGTGTATGGTGTAGTGTAGTGTATAGTGTAGTGTATAGTGTAGTGTATAGTAGTGTAGTACCTGTCCCTTGCTCATCACCAGCGGTGAGTGTCTAGTGTAGTGTGTAGTGTATAGTGTAGTGTATAGTGTAGTGTAGTGTATAGTGTAGTGTATAGTGTAGTGTGTAGTGTAGTGTATAGTGTAGTGTATAGTGTAGTGTCTAGTGTAGTGTGTAGTGTAGTGTATAGTGTAGTGTATAGTGTAGTGTGTAGTGTAGTGTATAGTGTATAGTGTAGTGTATAGTGTAGTGTATAGTGTAGTGTATAGTAGTGTAGTGTATAGTGCAGTGTATAGTGTAGTGTATAGTAGTGTAGTGTAGTGTATAGTGTAGTGTATAGTGTAGTGTATAGTGTAGTGTATAGTGTATAGTAGTGTAGTACCTGTCCCTTGCTCATCACCAGCGGTGAGTGTCTAGTGTAGTGTGTAGTGTAGTGTATAGTGTAGTGTATAGTGTGTAGTGTAGTGTATAGTAGTGTAGTGTATAGTGTAGTGTATAGTGTAGTGTATAGTGTAGTGTAGTGTATAGTGTAGTGTATAGTGTAGTGTATAGTGTAGTGTATAGTGTAGTGTAGTGTATAGTGTAGTGGATAGTGTAGTGCATAGTGTAGTGTAGTTTATAGTGTAGTGTATAGTGTAGTGTATAGTGTAGTGTATAGTAGTGTATAGTGTAGTGTATAGTGTAGTGTATAGTAGTGAAGTACCTGTCCCTTGCTCATCACCAGCGGTGAGTGTCTAGTGTAGTGTATAGTGTAGTGTATAGTGTAGTGTATAGTAGTGTAGTGTATAGTAGTGTATAGTGTAGTGTTGTGTATAGTAGTGTAGTGTATAGTGTAGTGTATAGTGTAGTGTAGTATATAGTGTAGTGTATAGTGTAGTGTATAGTGTAGTGTATAGTGTAGTGTATAGTGTAGTGTATAGTGTAGTGTAGTACCTGTCCCTTGCTCATCACCAGCGGTGAGTGTCTAGTGTAGTGTGTAGTGTAGTATATAGTGTAGTGTATAGTGTAGTGTAGAGTGTAGTGTAGTGTATAGTGTAGTGTATAGTAGTGTAGTGTATAGTGTAGTGTATAGTGTATAGTAGTGTAGTACCTGTCCCTTGCTCATCACCAGCGGTGAGTGTCTAGTGGTGTGTAGTGTATAGTGTAGTGTATAGTAGTGTAGTGTATAGTGTAGTGTATAGTGTAGTGTATAGTGTAGTGTATAGTAGTGTAGTGTATAGTGTAGTGTATAGTGTAGTGTATAGTGTAGTGTAGTGTATAGTGTAGTGTATAGTAGTGTAGTACCTGTCCCTTGCTCATCACCAGCGTTGAGTGTCTAGTGTGGTGTATAGTGTAGTGTATAGTGTAGTGTATAGTGTAGTGTAGTGTATAGTGTAGTGTATAGTGTAGTGTATAGTGTAGTGTGTAGTGTAGTGTATAGTGTAGTGTATAGTGTAGTGTATAGTGTAGTGTGTAGTGTAGTGTATAGTGTATAGTAGTGTAGTGTATAGTGTAGTGTAGTGTGTAGTGTATAGTGTAGTGTATAGTGTAGTGTATAGTGTATAGTAGTGTAGTGTATAGTGTAGTGTATAGTGTAGTGTATAGTGTAGTGTAGTGTATAGTGTAGTGTATATTGTTGTGTATAGTGTAGTGTATAGTGTAGTGTATAGTGTAGTGTATAGTAGTGTATAGTGTAGTGTAGTATATAGTGTAGTGTATAGTGTAGTGTAGTGTATAGTGTATAGTAGTGTAGTACCTACCCCTTGCTCATCACCAGCGGTGAGTGTCTAGTGTAGTGTATAGTGTAGTGTATAGTGTAGTGTATAGTGTAGTGTGTATAGTGGTGTAGTGTATAGTGTAGTGTATAGTGTATAGTGTAGTGTATAGTGTATAGTAGTGTATAGTGTAGTGTATAGTAGTGTAGTGTATAGTGTAGTGTATAGTAGTGTAGTGTATAGTAGTGTATAGTGTAGTATAGTGTGTGTGTATAGTGTAGTGTATAGTGTAGTGTATAGTGTAGTGTATAGTGTAGTGTATAGTGTAGTGTATAGTATAGTGTATAGTAGTGTAGTGTATAGTGTAGTGTATAGTGTAGTGTATAGTGTAGTGTATAGTGTAGTGTATAGTGTAGTGTATAGTGTAGTGTATAGTGTAGTGTAGTGTATAGTAGTATAGTGTATAGTGTAGTGTATAGTGTAGTGTATAGTGTGGTGTATAGTGTAGTGTATAGTGTATAGTAGTGTATAGTAGTGTAGTGTATAGTGTAGTGTATAGTGTAGTGTAGCGTATAGTGTATAGTGTAGTGTATATTGTAGTGTATAGTGTAGTGTAATGCATAGTTATGTAGTGTATAGTAGTGTAGTATATAATGTAGTGTATAGTAGTGTAGTGTGTAGTGTAGTGTATAGTGTAGTGTATAGTGTAGTAGTGTATAGTGTATTGTGTAGTGATTAGTGTAGTGTATAGTGTAGTGTATAGTGTAGTGTATAGTAGTGTAGTGTATAGTGTAGTATATAGTGTAGTGTATAGTGGAGTGTGTAGTGTAGTGTATAGTGTAGTGTAGTACCTACCCCTTACTCATCACCAGTGGTGAGTGTCTAGTGTAGTGTATAGTGTAGTGTATAGTGTAGTGTATAGTGTAGTGTATAGTGTAGTGTATAGTGTAGTGTATAGTGTAGTGCAGTGTGTAGTGTAGTGTATAATGTAGTGTATAGTGTAGTGTATAGTGTAGTGTATAGTGTAGTGTGTAGTGTATAGTGTAGTGTGGTGTATAGTGTGGTGTATAGTGTAGTGTATAGTGGTTCTAAAGTCTCTCTCCCTCCCTCCCCTCCCTCCCTCCCCTCCCTCCCCTCCACAACTCCAGCGAGCTACACGGAGCGAGATATGCTTCTCCGCTGGAGGGTGGAGCAAGCCATCGTGTTGGCTGACGACCTCAGCATCCCCCAGTTCGAGTTGGACCGCAGGATCACCCTGGAGGACTGCACAGAGACCTACCGCACAGGTGGCGGACGGCGATAGCAACGCGTGACGCTCCCTTGCCCCGTTCCCTCGTTCAATTCTTCATTCATTCATTCATTCCTTCATTCATTCATTCATTCGCTCGCACGGATGGTGATGCCTTGGCACGGCTATAGGCGCGCTGGTGGTGGTGGTGTGTGTGTCTGTGGAGGAGGCTCGTGAAGGACGCTGCTACTGGGCAGTTGGAGGTAGTCGCCCTCCAGCAACAACGGAGGGCGGAGGAGCGACGCTCACAACAACGAGCGGAGCGCCGGGTGGCTAAAGCACAGCGGGTTGGCACAGTAGGGGGCAACAGGTGGTGCATCAGCCAGTCATCTCAGTCAGTCGACCCGTGGCACCTGGGTCTGCCCCGTGACCTCCTGCCAGCGGGCGTTCGACACTTCACGTGGCCTCAGGGTGCACATAGCCTGGCACAAGCGTCGTGGTGACGTCACCGCCACTTAGTGGCGAATGGCGGTTGTTGTTGTTGTTGTGTGTGTGTGCGTGCGTACGTACGGTTATTGCAGAGACTCGATGGAGAATCTCGATTTGAAATCCACACCCTTCGGTTATTTTTGGTCAAGTCCACGTAGGCATAGGATGAAATAAATGACGACGTTTCGGACGCAAGGCCAAGCGTCCATGACTTATTGGTGGATGATGTTGGTCGTGAATGCCTCCTACTAGTACCGCTGCTACTACGACTTCTGTGTTAAAGTAACTAACCGATTTGAAATAGCGGTCCATAGGACGGGCTTTTTTTGGGGGGGGGGAGGTGTAGGGGGGGGAGCGGTTAGATCGTATGATTATATAAATGTGTCCATGTTACATTCTTGGTTCTTTCGGTAAAGTCACGTAGAGGGGAAATAATAAAATAAAACAATTAAATAATAAAAAGTATAAAGCAATTAAATAATAAAAATAATAAACAAATATAAAACTATTGTTTTATACAAATATAAAACTATTGTTTTATATTTGTTTATTATTTTATTGTTTCCCTTCTACGTGATGGTGACTTTACAATTATAAAACAATTTTTTTAATATTTTTATTATTTTATTGTTTCGCTTCTACGTGGTGGTGACTTTATCGAAAGAACCAAGAATAATAATTTTATTGTTTTATATTTTTATTATTTTATTGTTTCCCCTATCTACGTGGTGGTAACTTTACCGAAAGAACCAAGAATAATAATTTTATTGTTTTACAATAATTTTATTGTTTTATATTTTTTATTATTTTATTGTTTCCCTTCTACGTGGTGGTGACTTTACCGAAAGAACCAAGAATAATAATACAATTATTGTTTTACAATAATTTTATTGTTTTATATTTTTATTATTTTATTGTTTCCCTATCTATGCGCCAGTGACTTTACCGAAAGAACCAAGAATAATAATTTTATTGTTTTACAATAATTTTATTGTTTTATATTTTTATTATTTTATTGTTTCCCTTCTACGCGGTGGTGACTTTACCGAAAGAACCAAGAATAATAATTTTATTGTTTTACAATAATTTTATTGTTTTATATTTTTATTATTTTATTGTTTCCCTTCTACATGGTGGTGACTTTACCGAAAGAACCAAGAATAATAATTTTATTGTTTTACAATAATTTTATTGTTTTATATTTTTATTATTTTATTGTTTCCCCTATCTACGTGGTGGTGACTTTACCGAAAGAACCAAGAATAATAATTTTATTGTTTTATATTTGTATTATTTTATTGTTTCCCTTCTACGTGGTGGTGACTTTACCGAAAGAACCCAGAACACGAATCCCTGCAGTGACGAAAAGCTTTCAATCGAACTTTAACGGGGGGGGGGGGGGGGGGGGGTGAGTTTGTCACGTAAGCAGACACGTGCCAATCTTTGGATGCTTGCGCTGAAGCAACTTCGACAGGAAATGGAACTCAAATAACAACGACGACAACAATAACAACAACAACAATAATAATAGATCAGGAAGTTCCGATCGCAATGCAAGCGATCGTCATTGTGTACGGATGAGTGCGTTGTGTTGCTTTATATTTCTACACCGCCACCCACCCACCCACCTCCAACGCCAATCCACGGTACGTCAGTTCAGTTTCAGGTTTCAGCTCAGCTCAGTTTTATTTTGGGTATAGGCCCCAGGCACCGCGTGCGTGTGTGTGTGTGGTGTGAGCCATCCGGCTCTTGAACCCGGGCAGTTGAAACCGCAACAAACACACAAAAAACCACGAACAAGAGAATTTTTTTTTTATATGTATCTTAAAGCGACTATGTGCGTGTGTGCGCGCGTGCGTGACTGTGTGCAGACAGAAAATCCATGGGGGAAAACACAAAAAAAACAGCAAAAAATATTCCTTTAAAAAAAGCGGCGTTACACCACCAACTCTCCGTGCAAATAATCCCAGCGGGATTGCAAAGTCAAACAACAACAACAACAACCACAACAACCACAACAACAACCACCACAACAACCACAACCACCACCACAAGACAAATTTCGATTTTTTTAAAAGCTTTTCGTGACTTGCAGGGATTCATCATCTTTGGTTATATTCGGTAAAGTCACCACGTAGGTATTCCTTCAAAAAAAAAGCAGCGTTACACCACCAACGCTCCGTGTAAATAATCCCAGCGGGATTGCAAAGTCAAACAACAACAACCACAACAACAACAACCACCACCACCACAAGACAAATTTCGATTTAAAGCTTTCGTGACTTGCAAGGATTCATCTTCTTTGGTTCTTTCGGTAAAGTCACCACCACGTAGAATGAGAATAAAATAATAAATTGATAAAATAAAATAACGCGATAAAATTCTCACGACGTTTCGGCCACAACACAAGGGGCCTTCATCAGGTGAAGGGACGAGACTGTCTGGAGGACAGCGCTGGAGCGAACACAGCCAAGCTCTGACCGCGACCTTTAAGCTGTGTGAGAAGAAACAGAGCGCCTTGACAAAGGAATTAGCATAGAATTTAGCATTGAAATTGCTGAGTGATTAGCTTGTGACTGGTCACAGAAATGGCTATGTTAAAGTTAAAGCCTACACATCCACAGAGGCACCTAGTAAAAATCAAACAGGAGAATTTAGCATTGAACTAATTGAGGGATTAGCTTGTGACTGGTCACAGAAATAGCTATGTTAAAGTCAAAGCCTACACATCCACAGAGGCACCTAGTACAAATCAAACAGGATAATTTAGCATTGAAATGGCTGAGTAATTAGCTTGTGACTGGTCACAGAAATGGCGATGTTAAAGTCAAAGCCTACTCATCAACAGATGGACCCCTTGGCAAAGGAATTAGCATAGAATTTAGCATTGAAATAGCTGAGTGATTAGCTTGTGACTGGTCACAGAAATGGCTATGTTAAAGTCAAAGCCTACACATCCACAGAGGCACCCCTTGACAAAGGAATTAGCATAGAATTTAGCATTGAAATTGCTGAGTGATTAGCTTGTGACTGGTCACAGAAATGGCTATGTTAAAGTTAAAGCCTACACATCCACAGAGGCACCTAGTAAAAATCAAACAGGAGAATTTAGCATTGAACTAATTGAGGGATTAGCTTGTGACTGGTCACAGAAATAGCTATGTTAAAGTCAAAGCCTACACATCCACAGAGGCACCTAGTACAAATCAAACAGGATAATTTAGCATTGAAATGGCTGAGTAATTAGCTTGTGACTGGTCACAGAAATGGCGATGTTAAAGTCAAAGCCTACTCATCAACAGATGGACCCCTTGGCAAAGGAATTAGCATAGAATTTAGCATTGAAATAGCTGAGTGATTAGCTTGTGACTGGTCACAGAAATGGCTATGTTAAAGTCAAAGCCTACACATCCACAGAGGCACCTAGTACAAATCAAACAGGAGAATTTAGCATTGAAATAGCTGAGTGATTAGCTTGTAACTGGTCACAGAAATGGCTATGTTAAAGTCAAAGCCTACACATCCACAGAGGCACCTAGTACAAATCAAACAGGAGAATTTAGCATTGAAATAACTGAGGGATTAGCTTGTGACTGGTGACAGAAATAGCTATGTTAAAGTCAAAGCCTACCCATCCACAGAGGCACCTAGTACAAATCAAACAGGAGAATTTAGCATTGAAATAACTGAGGGATTAGCTTTTGAATGGTCACAGAAATGGCTATGTTAAAGTCAAAGCATACACATTCACAGAGGCACCTAGTACAAATCAAACAGGATGATTTAGCATTGAAATAACTGAGGGATTAGCTTGTGACTGGTCACAGAAATGGCTATGTTAAAGTCAAAGCCTGCACATCCACAGAGGCACCTAGTACAAATCAAACTGGAGAATTCAGCATTGAAATAGCTGAGTGATTAGCTTGTGACTGGTCACAGAAATGGCTATGTTAAAGTCAAAGCCTACACATCCACAGAGGCACCTAGTACAAATCAAACAGGAGAATTTAGCATTGAAATAGCTGAGTGATTAACTTGTGACTGGTCAAAGAAATGGCTATGTTAAAGTCAAAGCCTACACATCCACAGAGGCACCTAGTACAAATCAAACAGGAGAATTTAGCATTGAAAAATATTTGAGGGATTAGCTTGTGACTGGTCATAGAAGTAGTTATGTTAAAGTTAAAGCCTATACATCCACAGAGGCACCTAGTACAAATCAAGCAAGAGATTTTAGCATTGAAATAGCTGAGTGATTAGCTTGTGACTGGTCACAGAAATGGCTCTGTTAAAGTCAAAGCCTACACATCCACAGAGGCACCTAGTACAAATCAAACAGGAGAATTTAGCATTGAAATAACTGAGCGATTAGCTTGTGACTGGTCATAGAAATGGCTATGTTAAAGTCAAAGCCTACACATCCACAGAGGCACCTAGTACAAATTAAACAGGAAAATTTAGCATTGAAATGGCTGAGTGATTAGCTTGTGACTGGTCACAGAAATGGCTATGTTAAAGTCAAAGCCTACACATCCACAGAGGCACCTAGATCAAGGCCATCAATCTAACTCCGTACTACAACAAAACCAGGCGTGTCCGAACAAAAAAAAAACGTTTTCCAAATCACCACTAATAAAAAAACTAAAGCCATAATTGCAACGTAACAGTGATCACGGGGGGACAGTGACCGAATTTTTTGTTTAACTATAAACTCACGTAAATATAACATGTAACACCCAAATCCTAGAGCCATAGCTGCCATGCCCAGAAGCTAATCTAAGCCTTCCCACTAATCATCACCCCCCCTCCACCCTCGTCCTCCCTGGCTCCTCCCACTTACTTACCCTATATATTCTCTTCTTTGGTTCTTTCGGTAAAGTCACCACCACGTAGAATGAGAATAAAATAATGAAATAACACGATAAAATTCTCACGACGTTTCGGCCACAAACACAAGCGGCCGTCTTCAGGTGAAAGGTACAGACCTGTCGGGACGGCAGAGCTTCAATGAACGCTGTTAAGATTCGTAGCGACTTTTAAGCTGGTTGGGAGAAGTGAGGCACCTTGACAAAGGGGGTTTACATATCAATAGCTGAGGGATTAGCTTGTGACTGGTCACGGAAATGGCTATGTTAACGTCAAAACCTACACATCCACAGAGGCAACTAGTAATTTAGCATTGAAATAGCTAAGGGATTAGCTTGTGACTGGTCACAGAAATAGATGTTAAAGTAAAGGCCTACACATCCACAGAGCTTCAATGAACGCTGTTAAGATTCGTAGCGACTTTTAAGCTGGTTGGGTGAAGTGAGTCACCTTGATAAAAGGGTTTGCATATCAATAGCTGAGGGATTAGCTTGTGACTGGTCACAGAAATAGCTATGTTAAAGTCAAAGCCTACACATCCACAGAGGCACCTAGTACAAATCAAACAGGAGAATTTAGCATTGAAATAACTGAGTCATTAGCTTGTGACTGGTCATAGAAGTAGTTATGTTAAAGTCAAAGCCTACACATCCACAGAGGCACCTAGATCAAGGCCATCAGTCTAACTCCGTACTACAACAAAACCAGGCGTGTCTGAACCCAAAAAAAAACGTTTTCCAAATCATCACAAAAAAGACTAAAGCCATTATTGCAACGTAACAGTGATCACGGGGGGACAGTGACCAAATTTTTGTTTTAACAATAAACTCACGTAAATATAACATGTAACACCCTAATCCTAGAGCCATAGCTGCCATGCCCAGAAGCTAATCTAAGCCATCCCGCTAATCACCACCCCCCCCCCACCCACCCTCGTCCTCCCTGGCTCCTCCCACTTACTTACCCTATATATTTTCTTCGTTGGTTCTTTCGGTAAAGTCACCACCACGTAGAATGAGAATAAAATAATAAAATAACACGATAACATTCTCACGATGTTTCGGCCACAAACACAAGCGGCCGTCTTCAGGTGAAAGGTACAGACCCGTCGGGACGACAGAGCTTCAAGGAACGATGTTAAGATTCGTAGCGACTTTTTAAGCTAGTTGGGAGAAGTGAGGCACCTTGACAAAGGGGGTTTACATATCAAATAGCTGAGGGATTAGCTTGTGACTGGTCACAGAAATGGCTAGGTTAAAGTTGAAACCTACACATCCACAGAGGCACCTAGTACAAATCAAACAGGATAATTTAGCATTGAAATAACTGAGGGATTAGCTTGTGACTGGTCATAGAAGTAGTTATGTTAAGGTCAAAGCCTACACATCCACAGAGGCACCTAGTACAAATCAAACAGGATAATTTAGCATTGAAATAACTGAGGGATTAGCTTGTGACTGGTCACAGAAATGGCTATGTTGAAGTCAAAACCTACACATCCACAGAGGCAAATAGTAATTTAGCATTGAAATAGCTAAGGGATTAGCTTGTGCAAATAGCTGAAGGATTAGCTTGTGACTGGTCACAGGAATGGCTATGTTAAAGTCAAAGCCTACAAACCACAGAGGCAACTAGTAATTTAGCATTGAAATAGCTAAGGGATTAGCTTGTGACTGGTCACAGAAATAGATGTTAAAGTAAAGGCCTACACATCCACAGACCTTCAATGAACGCTGCTAAGATTCGTAGCGACTTTTTAAGCTGGTTGGGAGAAGTGAGGCACCTTGACAAAGGGGTTTACATATAAAATAGCTGAGGGATTAGCTTGTGACTGGTCACAGAAATGGCTATGTTAAAGTCAAAACCTACACATCCACAGAGGCAACTAGTGATTTAGCATTGAAATAGCTAAGGGATTAGCTTGTGACTGGTCACAGAAATAGATGTTAAAGTAAAGGCCTACACATCCACAGAGCTTCAATGAACGCTGTTAAGATTCGTAGCGACTTTTAAGCTGGTTGGGAGAAGTGAGGCACCTTGACAAAGGGGGTTTACATATCAAATAGCTGAGGGATTAGCTTGTGACTGGTCACGGAAATGGCTATGTTAAAGTCAAAACCTACACATCCACAGAGGCAACTAGTAATTTAGCATTGAAATAGCTAAGGGATTAGCTTGTGCAAATAGCTAAGGGATTAGCTTGTGACTGGTCACAGAAATAGATGTTAAAGTAAAGGCCTACACATCCACAGAGCTTCAATGAACGCTGTTAAGATTCGTAGCGACTTTTTAAGCTGGTTGGGAGAAGTGAGGCACCTTGACAAAGGGCGTTTACATATCAAATAGCTGAGGGATTAGCTTGTGACTGGTCACAGGAATGGCTATGTTAAAGTCAAAACCTACACATCCACAGAGGCAACTAGTAATTTAGCATTGAAATAGCTGAGGGATTAGCTTGTGACTGGTCACAGGAATGGCTATGTTAAAGTCAAAACCTACACATCTTTAAATCGAAATCTATATATTCTCTTGTTCACAAACTGCTCTCTCTCTCTGTCTCTGAACTCACCACGGTAATTTTTTTTGCTGTGACTCTTGATGCCTGATGGAGGAGGCTTCTTGTGTTGTCTCTGAAACATCGTGATTTAGTGATTAACTTTTTATTTTTTATTTTTACCCACGTGACTTCTATTTGACAGGAAAAAAGGGGAACACCCTATTTATTATCATTACATTTTGGTACTGGCAAAGGAGGTCTAATGATGATGCAGATGCTCACCCCGAGCCCTCATTACTTTGATAGCGGCATTGTCTTTGAGCTGCGTGACGCCTTTTAGCGTCATCTGGTCGAGCACCAATTGGGTCGAGGCTCAAAAGAAAGCCGTCCATTGGTGCGGACCAATCGGTGTCAAGGACAATGCATCATCATATATGATCATAGTATGTTTTTTTGTTTGCATTTTGACCGCAGGTATTGTGGTTAATGCAGCAACATGAATCAGGTTTCAGTTTTGTTGCCGGAAAACAAGGGGAAAAAGCCCAATATTATTATTATTATTACATTTTGGTACTGGCAAAAGGGAGGTCTAATGATGATGATTTACTGAAACAACCGAACGAGCAATTCCTGCGGTGAGGAAAGCTTCGAAAGGATTAGAAACGTGCCAATCCGTTACCCGGCAAAACAGCGAAGTACCGTTCCGTGGTGTCGTAGGGTTGAAGCCCACTCCGCTACAACGTCTACAATCCCCGCCAGAAAGGCTAAAAAAAAAAACCCGCCTATTCTTGAAATGAAATGAAATTTAGCGAGAAAAGTTTTTGAGTAAACTTACACCGGACACGTAGCGAGGCTGCTACAGTGACAACGGCTTATCACCGGTAAGCTCATAGCCGGCTGACAAAGGCATCGGCCGCCGCCGCCGCCACCACCAGCGCCACCACCACCACCAACACCAGCGCCACGTTGCACGTGGTCATCGTCGTCGTCATCGTCGTCGTGATGATGACGATGACGATGGTGATGATGATGATAACGATGATGACGTTGACAACGACGACGATGATGACGGCATCTGCAGACCAGGAAGAACCAGCGGCATCTGCATCTGCAGGACGTGAAGAACCAGTGGCATCTACATCTGCAGAATGTGAAGAACCAGTGGCATCTACATCTACAGAACGTGAAGAACCAGTGGCATCTACATCTACGGAATGTGAAGAACCAGTGGCATCTGCATCTACAGAACGTGAAGAACCAGTGGCATCTACATCTATGAAATGTGAAGAACCAGTGGCATCTACATCTACAGAACGTGAAGAATCAGTGGCATCTACATCTACAGAACGTGAAGAACCAGCGGCATCTACATCTATGAAATGTGAAGAACCAGTGGCATCTACATCTACAGAACGTGAAGAATCAGTGGCATCTACATCTGTAGAACGTGAAGAACCGGTGGCATCTACATCTACAGAATGTGAAGAACCAGTGGCATCTACATCTGCAGACCGCGAAGAACCAGTGGCATCTACATGTACAAGACGTAAAGAACCAATGGCATCTACATCTGCAGAACGTGAAGAACCAGTGGCATCTACATCTACAGAACGTGAAGAACCAGTGGCATCTACATCTACGGAATGTGAAGAACCAGTGGCATCTACATCTACAGAACGTGAAGAACCCGTGGCATCTACATCTACAGAACGTGAAGAACCAGTGGCATCTACATCTACGGAATGTGAAGAACCAGTGGCATCTACATCTACAGAACGTGAAGAACCAGTGGCATCTACATCTACAGAATGTGAAGAACCAGCGGCATCTACATCTATGAAATGTGAAGAACCAGTGGCATCTACATCTACAGAACATGAAGAACCAGTGGCATCTACATCTACGGAACGCGAAGAACCATTGGCATCTACATATGTAGAACGTGAAGAACCAGTGGCATCTACATCTACAGAACGTGAAGAACCAGTGGCATCTACATCTGTAGAACGTGAAGAACCCGTGGCATCTACATGTACAGAACGTGAAAAACCAGTGGCATCTACATCTACGGAATGTGAAGAACCAGTGGCATCTAGATCTGCAGAATGTGAAGAACTAGTGGCATCTACATCTACAGAATGTAAAGAACCAGTGGCATCTACATCTGTAGAACGTGAAGAACCAGTAGCATCTACATCTGTAGAACGTGAAGAACCAGTGGCATCTACATCTACAGAACGTGAATAACCAGTGTCATCTACATCTGCAGAACGTGAAGAACCAGTGGCATCTACATCTACGGAATGTGAAGAACCAGTGGCATCTACATCTGCGGAAGACGAAGAACCAGTGGCATCTACATGTACAGAATGTGAAGAACTAGTGGCATATACATCTGCAGAACGTGAAGAACCAGTGGCATATACATCTGCAGAACGCAAAGAACCAGTGGCATCTACATCTGCAGAATGTGAAGAACCAGTGGCATCTACATCTGCAGAACGTGAAGAACCAGTGGCATCTACATCTACGGAACCTGAAGAACCAGTGGCATCTACATCTGCAGAACGTGAAGAACCAGTGGCATCTACATCTGCAAAACGCGATGAACCTGTGGCATCTGCATCTGTAGAACGTGAAGAACCAGTGGCATCTACATCTGCAGAACGTGAAGAACCAATGGCATCTACATCTACAGAACGTGAAAAACCAGTGGCATCTTCATCTGCAGAACGTGAAGAACCAGTGGTATCAACAGAACGTGAAAAACCAGTGGCATCTACAGAACGTGAAGAACCAGTGGCATCTACATCTGCGGAATGTGAAGAACCAGTGGCATCTACATCTGTAGAACGTGAAGAACCAGTGGCATCTACATCTACAGAACGTGAAGAACCAGTGGCATCTACATCTGCAGAACGTGAAGAACCAGTGGCATCCACATCTACAGAACGTGAAGAACCAGTGGCATCTTCATCTGCAGAACGTGAAGAACCAGTGGTATCTATAGAACGTGAAGAACCAGTGGCATCTACATCTGCGGAAGGGGAAGAACCAGTGGCATCTACATCTACAGAATGTGAAGAATCAGTGGCATCTACATCTACAGAACGTGAAGAACCAGTGGCATCTACATCTACAGAACGTGAAGAACCAATGGCATCTACATCTACAAAACGTGAAGAACCAGTGGCATCTTCATCTGCAGAACGTGAAGAACCAGCGGCATCTACATCTACGGAACGCGAAGAACCAGTGGCATCTACATATGTAGAACGTGAAGAACCAGTGGCATCTACATCTACAGAACGTGAAGAACCAGTGGCATCTACATCTGTAGAACGTGAAGAACCCGTGGCATCTACATGTACAGAACGTGAAAAACCAGTGGCATCTACATCTACGGAATGTGAAGAACCAGTGGCATCTAGATCTGCAGAATGTGAAGAACTAGTGGCATCTACATCTACAGAATGTAAAGAACCAGTGGCATCTACATCTGTAGAACGTGAAGAACCAGTAGCATCTACATCTGTAGAACGTGAAGAACCAGTGGCATCTACATCTACAGAACGTGAATAACCAGTGTCATCTACATCTGCAGAACGTGAAGAACCAGTGGCATCTACATCTACGGAATGTGAAGAACCAGTGGCATCTACATCTGCGGAAGACGAAGAACCAGTGGCATCTACATGTACAGAATGTGAAGAACTAGTGGCATATACATCTGCAGAACGTGAAGAACCAGTGGCATATACATCTGCAGAACGCAAAGAACCAGTGACATCTACATCTGCAGAATGTGAAGAACCAGTGGCATCTACATCTGCAGAACGTGAAGAACCAGTGGCATCTACATCTACGGAACCTGAAGAACCAGTGGCATCTACATCCGCAGAACGTGAAGAACCAGTGGCATCTACATCTGCAAAACGCGATGAACCTGTGGCATCTGCATCTGCAGAACGTGAAGAACCAGTGGCATCTACATCTGCAGAACGTGAAGAACCAATGGCATCTACATCTACAGAACGTGAAAAACCAGTGGCATCTTCATCTGCAGAACGTGAAGAACCAGTGGTATCAACAGAACGTGAAAAACCAGTGGCATCTACAGAACGTGAAGAACCAGTGGCATCTACATCTGCGGAATGTGAAGAACCAGTGGCATCTACATCTGTAGAACGTGAAGAACCAGTGGCATCTACATCTACAGAACGTGAAGAACCAGTGGCATCTACATCTGCAGAACGTGAAGAACCAGTGGCATCCACATCTACAGAACGTGAAGAACCAGTGGCATCTTCATCTGCAGAACGTGAAGAACCAGTGGTATCTATAGAACGTGAAGAACCAGTGGCATCTACATCTGCGGAAGGGGAAGAACCAGTGGCATCTACATCTACAGAATGTGAAGAATCAGTGGCATCTACATCTACAGAACGTGAAGAACCAGTGGCATCTACATCTACAGAACGTGAAGAACCAATGGCATCTACATCTACAAAACGTGAAGAACCAGTGGCATCTTCATCTGCAGAACGTGAAGAACCAGCGGCATCTACATCTACGGAACGTGAAGAACCAGTGGCATCTACATCTGTAGAACGTGAAGAACCAATGGCATCTACATCTACAGAATGTGAAGAATCAGTGGCATCTACATCTGCGGAAGGTGAAGAACCAGTGGCATCTACATCTACAGAATGTGAAGAATCAGTGGCATCTACATCTACAGAACGTGAAGAACCAGTGGCATCTACATCTGCAGAACGTGAAGAACCAGTGGCATCTACATCTACAAAACGTGAAGAACCAGTGGCATTTTCATCTGCAGAACGTGAAGAACGAGTGGTATCTACAGAACGTGAAGAACCAGTGGCATCTACAGAACGTGAAGAACCAGTGGCATCTACATCTGCGGAAGATGAAGAACCAGTGGCATCTACATCTACAGAATGTGAAGGTGAAGAACCAGTGGCATCTACATCTGCAGAACGTGAAGAACCAGTGGCATCTACAGAACGTGAAGAACCAGTGGCATCTACATCTACAGAACGTGAAGAACCAGTGCCATCTTCATCTGCAGAACGTGAAGATCCAGTGGTATCTACAGAACGTGAAGAACCAGTGGCATCTACAGAACGTGAAGAACCAGTGGCATCTACATATACAGAACGTGAAGAACCAGTGGCATCTACATCTGCAGAACGTGAAGAACCGTTGGCATCTTCATCTGCAGAACGTGAAGAACCTGTGGCATCTACATCTACAGAACGTGAAGAACCAGTGGCATCTACATCTGCGGAACGTGAAGAACCAGTGGCATCTACATCTGCGGAACGTGAAGAACCAGTGGCATCTACCTCTACAGAACGTGAAGAGCCAGTGGCATCTACATCTACAGAATTTGAAGAACCAGCGGCATCTACATCTATGAAATGTGAAGAACCAGTGGCATCTACATCTACAGAACATGAAGAACCAATGGCATCTACATCTACGGAATGCGAAGAACCAGTGGCATCTACATATGTAGAACGTGAAGAACCAGTGGCATCTACATCTACAGAACGTAAAGAACCAGTGGCATTTACATCTGCAGAACGTGAAGAACCAATGGCATCTACATGTACAGAACGTGAAAAACCAGTGGCATCTTCATCTGCAGAACGTGAAGAACCAGTGGTATCAACAGAACGTGAAGAACCAGTGGCATCTACAGAACGTGAAGAACCAGTGGCATCTACATCTGCGGAAAGTGAAGAACCAGTGGCATCTACATCTGTAGAACGTGAAGAACCAGTGGCATCTACATCTGCAGAACGTGAAGAACCAGTGGCATCCACATCTACAGAACGTGAAGAACCAGTGGCATCTTCATCTGCAGAACGTGAAGAACCAGTGGTATCTATAGAACGTGAAGAACCAGTGGCATCTACATCTGCGGAAGGTGAAGAACCAGTGGCATCTACATCTACAGAATGTGAAGAATCAGTGGCATCTACATCTACAGAACGTGAAGAACCAGTGGCATCTACATCTACAGAACGTGAAGAACCAATGGCATCTACATCTACAAAACGGGAAGAACCAGTGGCATCTACATCTGCGGAAGGTGAAGAACCAGTGGCATCTATATCTACAGAATGTGAAGAACTAGTGGCATCTACATCTAAAGAATGTGAAGAATCACTGGCATCTACATCTACAGAACCTGAAGAACCAGTGGCATCTACATCTGCAGAACGTGAAGAACCAGTGGCATCTACATCTACAGAACGTGAAGAACCAGTGGCATCTTCATCTGCAGAACGTGAAGAACCAGTGGTATCTATAGAACGTGAAGAACCAGTGGCATCTGCAGAACGTGAAAAACCAGTGGCATCTACATCTGCGGAATGTGAAGAACCAGTGGCATCTACAGAACGTGAAGAACCAGTGGCATCTACATCCTCAGAACGTGAAGAACCAGTGGCATCTACATCTACAGAACGTGAAGAACCAGTGGCATCTACATCTGCAGAACGTGAAGAACCAGTGGCATCTTCATCTGCAGAAGGTGAAGAACCAGTGGTATCTACAGAACGTGAAGAACCACTGGCATCTACATAACGTGAAGAACCAGTGGCAACTACATCTGCGGAACGTGAAGAACCAGTGGCATCTAAATGTACAGAATGTGAAGAACCAGTGGCATCTACATCTACAGAACATGAAGAACCAGTGGCATCTACAGAACGTGAAGAACCAGTGGCATCTACATCTGTGGAACGTGAAGAACCAGTGGCATCTACATGTACAGAAGTTGAAGAACCAGTGGTATCTACAGAACGTGAAGAACCAGTGGCATCTACATCTGCGGAAGGTGAAGAACCAGTGGCATCTACATCTACAGAATGTGAAGAACTAGTGGCATCTACATCTACAGAATGTGAAGAACCAGTGGCATCTAGATCTGCAGAATGTGAAGAACCAGTGGCATCTACATCTACAGAACGTGAAGAACCAATGGCATCTACATCTACAAAACGTGAAGAACCAGTGGCATCTTCATCTGCAGAACGTGAAGAACCAGCGGCATCTACATCTACGGAACGTGAAGAACCAGTGGCATCTACATCTGTAGAACGTGAAGAACCAATGGCATCTACATCTACAGAATGTGAAGAATCAGTGGCATCTACATCTACAGAACGTGAAGAACCAGTGGCATCTACATCTGCAGAACGTGAAGAACCAGTGGCATCTACATCTACAAAACGTGAAGAACCAGTGGCATTTTCATCTGCAGAACGTGAAGAACGAGTGGTATCTACAGAACGTGAAGAACCAGTGGCATCTACAGAACGTGAAGAACCAGTGGCATCTACATCTGCGGAAGGTGAAGAACCAGTGGCATCTACATCTACAGAATGTGAAGGTGAAGAACCAGTGGCATCTACATCTGCAGAACGTGAAGAACCAGTGGCATCTACAGAACGTGAAGAACCAGTGGCATCTACATCTACAGAACGTGAAGAACCAGTGCCATCTTCATCTGCAGAACGTGAAGATCCAGTGGTATCTACAGAACGTGAAGAACCAGTGGCATCTACAGAACGTGAAGAACCAGTGGCATCTACATATACAGAACGTGAAGAACCAGTGGCATCTACATCTGCAGAACGTGAAGAACCGTTGGCATCTTCATCTGCAGAACGTGAAGAACCTGTGGCATCTACATCTACAGAACGTGAAGAACCAGTGGCATCTACATCTGCGGAACGTGAAGAACCAGTGGCATCTACATCTGCGGAACGTGAAGAACCAGTGGCATCTACCTCTACAGAACGTGAAGAGCCAGTGGCATCTACATCTACAGAATTTGAAGAACCAGCGGCATCTACATCTATGAAATGTGAAGAACCAGTGGCATCTACATCTACAGAACATGAAGAACCAATGGCATCTACATCTACGGAATGCGAAGAACCAGTAGCATCTACATATGTAGAACGTGAAGAACCAGTGGCATCTACATCTACAGAACGTGAAGAACCAGTGGCATTTACATCTGCAGAACGTGAAGAACCAGTGGCATCTACATCTGCAGAAGGTGAAGAACCAGTGGTATCAACAGAACGTGAAGAACCAGTGGCATCTACAGAACGTGAAGAACCAGTGGCATCTACATCTGCGGAAAGTGAAGAACCAGTGGCATCTACATCTGTAGAACGTGAAGAACCTGTGGCATCTACATCTACAGAACGTGAAGAACCAGTGGCATCTACATCTGCAAAACGCGATGAACCTGTGGCATCTTCATCTGCAGAACGTGAAGAACCAGTGGTATCAACAGAACGTGAAAAACCAGTGGCATCTACATCTGCGGAATGTGAAGAACCAGTGGCATCTACATCTGTAGAACGTGAAGAACCAGTGGCATCTACATCTACAGAACGTGAAGAACCAGTGGCATCTACATCTGCAGAACGTGAAGAACCAGTGGCATCCACATCTACAGAACGTGAAGAACCAGTGGCATCTTCATCTGCAGAACGTGAAGAACCAGTGGTATCTATAGAACGTGAAGAACCAGTGGCATCTACATCTGCGGAAGGTGAAGAACCAGTGGCATCTACATCTACAGAATGTGAAGAATCAGTGGCATCTACATCTACAGAACGTGAAGAACCAGTGGCATCTACATCTACAGAACGTGAAGAACCAATGGCATCTACATCTACAAAACGTGAAGAACCAGTGGCATCTTCATCTGTAGAACGTGAAGAACCAATGGCATCTACATCTACAGAATGTGAAGAATCAGTGGCATCTACATCTGCGGAAGGTGAAGAACCAGTGGCATCTACATCTACAGAATGTGAAGAATCAGTGGCATCTACATCTACAGAACGTGAAGAACCAGTGGCATCTACATCTGCAGAACGTGAAGAACCAGTGGCATCTACATCTACAAAACGTGAAGAACCAGTGGCATTTTCATCTGCAGAACGTGAAGAACGAGTGGTATCTACAGAACGTGAAGAACCAGTGGCATCTACAGAACGTGAAGAACCATTGGCATCTACATCTGCGGAAGGTGAATAACCAGTGGCATCTACATCTACAGAATGTAAAGAACCAGTGGCATCTACATCTGTAGAACGTGAAGAACCAGTAGCATCTACATCTGTAGAACGTGAAGAACCAGTGGCATCTACATCTACAGAACGTGAATAACCAGTGTCATCTACATCTGCAGAACGTGAAGAACCAGTGGCATCTACATCTACGGAATGTGAAGAACCAGTGGCATCTACATCTGCGGAAGATGAAGAACCAGTGGCATCTACATGTACAGAATGTGAAGAACTAGTGGCATATACATCTGCAGAATGTGAAGAACCAGTGGCATCTACATCTGCAGAACGTGAAGAACCAGTGGCATCTACATCTACGGAACCTGAAGAACCAGTGGCATCTACATCTGCAGAACGTGAAGAACCAGTGGCATCTACATCTGCAAAACGCGATGAACCTGTGGCATCTGCATCTGCAGAACGTGAAGAACCACTGGCATCTACATCTGCAGAACGTGAAGAACCAATGGCATCTACATCTACAGAACGTGAAAAACCAGTGGCATCTTCATCTGCAGAACGTGAAGAACCAGTGGTATCAACAGAACGTGAAAAACCAGTGGCATCTACAGAACGTGAAGAACCAGTGGCATCTACATCTGCGGAATGTGAAGAACCATTGGCATCTACATCTGTAGAACGTGAAGAACCAGTGGCATCTACATCTACAGAACGTGAAGAACCAGTGGCATCTACATCTGCAGAACGTGAAGAACCAGTGGCATCCACATCTACAGAACGTGAAGAACCAGTGGCATCTTCATCTGCAGAACGTGAAGAACCAGTGGTATCTATAGAACGTGAAGAACCAGTGGCATTTACGTCTGCAGAACGTGAAGAACCAATGGCATCTACATGTACAGAACGTGAAAAACCAGTGGCATCTTCATCTGCAGAACGTGAAGAACCAGTGGTATCAACAGAACGTGAAGAACCAGTGGCATCTACAGAACGTGAAGAACCAGTGGCATATACATCTGTGGAAAGTGAAGAACCAGTGGCATCTACATCTGTAGAACGTGAAGAACCTGTGGCATCTACATCTACAGAACGTGAAGAACCAGTGGCATCTACATCTGCAAAACGCGATGAACCTGTGGCATCTTCATCTGCAGAACGTGAAGAACCAGTGGTATCAACAGAACGTGAAAAACCAGTGGCATCTACAGAACGTGAAGAACCAGTGGCATCTACATCTGCGGAATGTGAAGAACCAGTGGCATCTACATCTGTAGAACGTGAAGAACCAGTGGCATCTACATCTACAGAACGTGAAGAACCAGTGGCATCTACATCTGCAGAACGTGAAGAACCAGTGGCATCCACATCTACAGAACGTGAAGAACCAGTGGCATCTTCATCTGCAGAACGTGAAGAACCAGTGGTATCTATAGAACGTGAAGAACCAGTGGCATCTACATCTGCGGAAGGTGAAGAACCAGTGGCATCTACATCTACAGAATGTGAAGAATCAGTGGCATCTACATCTACAGAACGTGAAGAACCAGTGGCATCTACATCTACAGAACGTGAAGAACCAATGGCATCTACATCTACAAAACGTGAAGAACCAGTGGCATCTTCATCTGCAGAACGTGAAGAACCAGCGGCATCTACATCTACGGAACGTGAAGAACCAGTGGCATCTACATCTGTAGAACGTGAAGAACCAATGGCATCTACATCTACAGAATGTGAAGAATCAGTGGCATCTACATCTGCGGAAGGTGAAGAACCAGTGGCATCTACATCTACAGAATGTGAAGAATCAGTGGCATCTACATCTACAGAACGTGAAGAACCAGTGGCATCTACATCTGCAGAACGTGAAGAACCAGTGGCATCTACATCTACAAAACGTGAAGAACCAGTCGCATTTTCATCTGCAGAACGTGAAGAACGAGTGGTATCTACAGAACGTGAAGAACCAGTGGCATCTACAGAACGTGAAGAACCAGTGGCATCTACATCTGCGGAAGGTGAATAACCAGTGGCATCTACATCTACAGAATGTAAAGAACCAGTGGCATCTACATCTGTAGAACGTGAAGAACCAGTAGCATCTACATCTGTAGAACGTGAAGAACCAGTGGCATCTACATCTACAGAACGTGAATAACCAGTGTCATCTACATCTGCAGAACGTGAAGAACCAGTGGCATCTACATCTACGGAATGTGAAGAACCAGTGGCATCTACATCTGCGGAAGATGAAGAACCAGTGGCATCTACATGTACAGAATGTGAAGAACTAGTGGCATATACATCTGCAGAATGTGAAGAACCAGTGGCATCTACATCTGCAGAACGTGAAGAACCAGTGGCATCTACATCTGCAAAACGCGATGAACCTGTGGCATCTGCATCTGCAGAACGTGAAGAACCAGTGGCATCTACATCTGCAGAACGTGAAGAACCAATGGCATCTACATCTACAGAACGTGAAAAACCAGTGGCATCTTCATCTGCAGAACGTGAAGAACCAGTGGTATCAACAGAACGTGAAAAACCAGTGGCATCTACAGAACGTGAAGAACCAGTGGCATCTACATCTGCGGAATGTGAAGAACCATTGGCATCTACATCTGTAGAACGTGAAGAACCAGTGGCATCTACATCTACAGAACGTGAAGAACCAGTGGCATCTACATCTGCAGAACGTGAAGAACCAGTGGCATCCACATCTACAGAACGTGAAGAACCAGTGGCATCTTCATCTGCAGAACGTGAAGAACCAGTGGTATCTATAGAACGTGAAGAACCAGTGGCATCTACATCTGCGGAAGGTGAAGAACCAGTGGCATCTACATCTACAGAATGTGAAGAATCAGTGGCATCTACATCTACAGAACGTGAAGAACCAGTGGCATCTACATCTACAGAACGTGAAGAACCAATGGCATCTACATCTACAAAACGGGAAGAACCAGTGGCATCTTCATCTGCAGAACGTGAAGAATCAGTGGCATCTACATCTGCGGAAGGTGAAGAACCAGTGGCATCTACATCTACAGAATGTGAAGAATCAGTGGCATCTACATCTACAGAACGTGAAGAACCAGTGGCATCTACATCTGCAGAAACTGAAGAACCAGTGGCATCTACATCTACAAAACGTGAAGAACCAGTGGCATTTTCATCTGCAGAACGTGAAGAACGAGTGGTATCTACAGAACGTGAAGAACCAGTGGCATCTACAGAACGTGAAGAACCAGTGGCATCTACATCTGCGGAAGGTGAAGAACCAGTGGCATCTACATCTACAGAATGTGAAGAACTAGTGGCATCTACATCTAAAGAATGTGAAGAATCACTGGCATCTACATCTACAGAACCTGAAGAACCAGTGGCATCTACATCTGCAGAACGTGAAGAACCAGTGGCATCTACATCTACAGAACGTGAAGAACCAGTGGCATCTTCATCTGCAGAACGTGAAGAACCAGTGGTATCTATAGAACGTGAAGAACCAGTGGCATCTGCAGAACGTGAAAAACCAGTGGCATCTACATCTGCGGAATGTGAAGAACCAGTGGCATCTACAGAACGTGAAGAACCAGTGGCATCTACATCCTCAGAACGTGAAGAACCAGTGGCATCTACATCTACAGAACGTGAAGAACCAGTGGCATCTACATCTGCAGAACGTGAAGAACCAGTGGCATCTTCATCTGCAGAAGGTGAAGAACCAGTGGTATCTACAGAACGTGAAGAACCACTGGCATCTACATAACGTGAAGAACCAGTGGCAACTACATCTGCGGAACGTGAAGAACCAGTGGCATCTAAATGTACAGAATGTGAAGAACCAGTGGCATCTACATCTACAGAACGTGAAGAACCAGTGGCATCTACAGAACGTGAAGAACCAGTGGCATCTACATCTGTGGAACGTGAAGAACCAGTGGCATCTACATGTACAGAAGTTGAAGAACCAGTGGTATCTACAGAACGTGAAGAACCAGTGGCATCTACATCTGCGGAAGGTGAAGAACCAGTGGCATCTACATCTACAGAATGTGAAGAACTAGTGGCATCTACATCTACAGAATGTGAAGAACCAGTGGCATCTAGATCTGCAGAATGTGAAGAACTAGTGGCATCTACATCTACAGAATGTAAAGAACCAGTGGCATCTACATCTGTAGAACGTGAAGAACCAGTGGCATCTACATCTGTAGAACGTGAAGAACCAGTGGCATCTACATCTACAGAACGTGAAGAACCAGTGTCATCTACATCTGCAGAACGTGAAGAACCAGTGGCATCTACATCTACGGAACGTGAAGAACCAGTGGCATCTACATATGCGGAAGATGAAGAACCAGTGGCATCTACATCTACAGAATGTGAAGAACCAGTGCAATCTACTTCTGCAGACCGCAAAGAACCAGTGGCATCTACATCTGCAGAATGTGAAGAACCAGTGGCATCTACATCTGCAGAACGTGAAGAACCAGTGGCATCTACATCTACGGAACCTGAAGAACCAGTGGCATCTACATCTGCAGAACGTGAAGAAACAGTGGCATCTACATCTACGGAACGTGAAGAACCAGTGGCATCTACATATGTAGAACGTGAAGAACCAGTGGCATCTACATCTACAGAACGTGAAGAACTAGTGGCATCTACATCTACAGAATGTGAAGAATCAGTGGCATCTACATCTATAGAACGTGAAGAACCAGTGGCATCTTCATCTGCAGAACGTGAAGATCCAGTGGTATCTATAGAACGTGAAGAACCAGTGGCATCTACAGAACGTGAAGAACCAGTGGCATCTACATCTGCGGAATGGAAAGAACCAGTGGCATCTACAGAACGTTAAGAACCAGTGGCATCTTCATCTGCAGAACGTGAAGAACCAGTGGCATCTACATCTACAGAACGTGAAGAACCAGTGGCATCTTCATCTGCAGAACGTGAAGAACCAGTGGCATCTACATCTACAGAACGTGAAGAACCAGTGGCATCTACATCTGCAGAACGTGAAGAACCAGTGGAATCTTCATCTGCAGAAGGTGAAGAACCAGTGGTATCTACAGAACGTGAAGAACCACTGGCATCTACAGAACGTGAAGAACCAGTGGCATCTTCATCTGCGGAACGTGAAGAACCAGTGGCATCTAAATGTACAGAATGTGAAGAACCAGTGGCATCTACATCTACAGAACGTGAAGAACCAGTGGCATCTACAGAACGTGAAGAACCAGTGGCATCAACATCTGCGGAACGTGAAGAACCAGTGGCATCTACATGTACAGAAGTTGAAGAACCAGTGGTATCTACAGAACGTGAAGAACCAGTGGCATCTACATCTGCGGAAGGTGAAGAACCAGTGGCATCTACATCTACAGAATGTGAAGAACTAGTGGCATCTACATCTACAGAATGTGAAGAACCAGTGGCATCTAGATCTGCAGAATGTGAAGAACTAGTGGCATCTACATCTACAGAATGTGAAGAACCAGTGGCCTCTACATCTGCGGAAGATGAAGAACCAGTGGCATCTACATCTACAGAATGTGAAGAACCAGTGGCATCTACATCTACAGAATGTAAAGAACCAGTGGCATCTACATCTGTAGAACGTGAAGAACCAGTGGCATCTACATCTGTAGAACGTGAAGAACCAGTGGCATCTACATCTACAGAACGTGAAGAACCAGTGTCATCTACATCTGCAGAACGTGAAGAACCATTGGCATCTACATCTACGGAACGTGAAGAACCAGTGGCATCTACATATGCGGAAGATGAAGAACCAGTGGCATCTACATCTACAGAATGTGAAGAACCAGTGCAATCTACTTCTGCAGACCGCAAAGAACCAGTGGCATCTACATCTGCAGAATGTGAAGAACCAGTGGCATCTACATCTACGGAACCTGAAGAACCAGTGGCATCTACATCTGCAGAACGTGAAGAACCAGTGGCATCTACATCTACGGAACCTGAAGAACCAGTGGCATCTACATCTGCAGAACGTGAAGAACCAGTGGCATCTACATCTATGGAACGTGAAGAACCAGTGGCATCTACATATGTAGAACGTGAAGAACCAGTGGCATCTACATCTACAGAACGTGAAGAACTAGTGGCATCTACATCTACAGAATGTGAAGAATCAGTGGCATCTACATCTATAGAACGTGAAGAACCAGTGGCATCTTCATCTGCAGAAGGTGAAGAACCAGTGGTATCTACAGAACGTGAAGAACCACTGGCATCTACATAACGTGAAGAACCAGTGGCAACTACATCTGCGGAACGTGAAGAACCAGTGGCATCTAAATGTACAGAATGTGAAGAACCAGTGGCATCTACATCTACAGAACGTGAAGAACCAGTGGCATCTACAGAACGTGAAGAACCAGTGGCATCTACATGTACAGAAGTTGAAGAACCAGTGGTATCTACAGAACGTGAAGAACCAGTGGCATCTACATCTGCGGAAGGTGAAGAACCAGTGGCATCTACATCTACAGAATGTGAAGAACTAGTGGCATCTACATCTACAGAATGTGAAGAACCAGTGGCATCTAGATCTGCAGAATGTGAAGAACCAGTGGCATCTACATCTACAGAATGTAAAGAACCAGTGGCATCTACATCTGTAGAACGTGAAGAACCAGTGGCATCTACATCTGTAGAACGTGAAGAACCAGTGGCATCTACATCTACAGAACGTGAAGAACCAGTGTCATCTACATCTGCAGAACGTGAAGAACCAGTGGCATCTACATCTACGGAACGTGAAGAACCAGTGGCATCTACAAATGCGGAAGATGAAGAACCAGTGGCATCTACATCTACAGAATATGAAGAACTAGTGGCATCTACATCTGCAGAACGTGAAGAACCAGTGCAATCTACTTCTTCAGACCGCAAAGAACCAGTGGCATCTACATCTGCAGAATGTGAAGAACCAGTGGCATCTACATCTGCAGAACGTGAAGAACCAGTGGCATCTACATCTACGGAACCTGAAGAACCAGTGGCATCTACATCTGCAGAACGTGAAGAAACAGTGGCATCTACATCTACGGAACGTGAAGAACCAGTGGCATCTACATATGTAGAACGTGAAGAACCAGTGGCATCTACATCTACAGAACGTGAAGAACTAGTGGCATCTACATCTACAGAATGTGAAGAATCAGTGGCATCTACATCTATAGAACGTGAAGAACCAGTGGCATCTTCATCTGCAGAACGTGAAGATCCAGTGGTATCTATAGAACGTGAAGAACCAGTGGCATCTACAGAACGTGAAGAACCAGTGGCATCTACATCTGCGGAATGGAAAGAACCAGTGGCATCTACAGAACGTTAAGAACCAGTGGCATCTTCATCTGCAGAACGTGAAGAACCAGTGGCATCTACATCTACAGAACGTGAAGAACCAGTGGCATCTTCATCTGCAGAACATGAAGAACCAGTGGCATCTACATCTACAGAACGTGAAGAACCAGTGGCATCTACATCTGCAGAACGTGAAGAACCAGTGGCATCTTCATCTGCAGAAGGTGAAGAACCAGTGGTATCTACAGAACGTGAAGAACCACTGGCATCTACAGAACGTGAAGAACCAGTGGCATCTACATCTGCGGAACGTGAAGAACCAGTGGCATCTAAATGTACAGAATGTGAAGAACCAGTGGCATCTACATCTGCAGAATGTGAAGAACCAGTGGCATCTACATCTGCAGAACGTGAAGAACCAGTGGCATCTACATCTACGGAACCTGAAGAACCAGTGGCATCTACATCTGCAGAACGTGAAGAAACAGTGGCATCTACATCTACGGAACGTGAAGAACCAGTGGCATCTACATATGTAGAACGTGAAGAACCAGTGGCATCTACATCTACAGAACGTGAAGAACTAGTGGCATCTACATCTACAGAATGTGAAGAATCAGTGGCATCTACATCTATAGAACGTGAAGAACCAGTGGCATCTTCATCTGCAGAACGTGAAGATCCAGTGGTATCTATAGAACGTGAAGAACCAGTGGCATCTACAGAACGTGAAGAACCAGTGGCATCTACATCTGCGGAATGGAAAGAACCAGTGGCATCTACAGAACGTTAAGAACCAGTGGCATCTACTTCTGCAGAACGTGAAGAACCAGTGGCATCTACATCTACAGAACGTGAAGAACCAGTGGCATCTTCATCTACAGAACGTGAAGGACCAGTGGCATCTACATCTACAGAACGTGAAGAACCAGTGGCATCTACATCTGCAGAACGTGAAGAACCAGTGGAATCTACATCTGCAGACCGTGAAGAACCAGTGGTATCTACAGAACGTGAAGAACCACTGGCATCTACAGAACGTGAAGAACCAGTGGCATCTTCATCTGCGGAACGTGAAGAACCAGTGGCATCTAAATGTACAGAATGTGAAGAACCAGTGGCATCTACATCTACAGAACGTGAAGAACCAGTGGCATCTACAGAACGTGAAGAACCAGTGGCATCAACATCTGCGGAACGTGAAGAACCAGTGGCATCTACATGTACAGAAGTTGAAGAACCAGTGGTATCTACAGAACGTGAAGAACCAGTGGCATCTACATCTGCGGAAGGTGAAGAACCAGTGGCATCTACATCTACAGAATGTGAAGAACTAGTGGCATCTACATCTACAGAATGTGAAGAACCAGTGGCATCTAGATCTGCAGAATGTGAAGAACTAGTGGCATCTACATCTACAGAATGTGAAGAACCAGTGGCCTCTACATCTGCGGAAGATGAAGAACCAGTGGCATCTACATCTACAGAATGTGAAGAACCAGTGGCATCTACATCTACAGAATGTAAAGAACCAGTGGCATCTACATCTGTAGAACGTGAAGAACCAGTGGCATCTACATCTGTAGAACGTGAAGAACCAGTGGCATCTACATCTACAGAACGTGAAGAACCAGTGTCATCTACATCTGCAGAACGTGAAGAACCATTGGCATCTACATCTACGGAACGTGAAGAACCAGTGGCATCTACATATGCGGAAGATGAAGAACCAGTGGCATCTACATCTACAGAATGTGAAGAACCAGTGCAATCTACTTCTGCAGACCGCAAAGAACCAGTGGCATCTACATCTGCAGAATGTGAAGAACCAGTGGCATCTACATCTACGGAACCTGAAGAACCAGTGGCATCTACATCTGCAGAACGTGAAGAACCAGTGGCATCTACATCTACGGAACCTGAAGAACCAGTGGCATCTACATCTGCAGAACGTGAAGAACCAGTGGCATCTACATCTATGGAACGTGAAGAACCAGTGGCATCTACATATGTAGAACGTGAAGAACCAGTGGCATCTACATCTACAGAACGTGAAGAACTAGTGGCATCTACATCTACAGAATGTGAAGAATCAGTGGCATCTACATCTATAGAACGTGAAGAACCAGTGGCATCTTCATCTGCAGAAGGTGAAGAACCAGTGGTATCTACAGAACGTGAAGAACCACTGGCATCTACATAACGTGAAGAACCAGTGGCAACTACATCTGCGGAACGTGAAGAACCAGTGGCATCTAAATGTACAGAATGTGAAGAACCAGTGGCATCTACATCTACAGAACGTGAAGAACCAGTGGCATCTACAGAACGTGAAGAACCAGTGGCATCTACATGTACAGAAGTTGAAGAACCAGTGGTATCTACAGAACGTGAAGAACCAGTGGCATCTACATCTGCGGAAGGTGAAGAACCAGTGGCATCTACATCTACAGAATGTGAAGAACTAGTGGCATCTACATCTACAGAATGTGAAGAACCAGTGGCATCTAGATCTGCAGAATGTGAAGAACCAGTGGCATCTACATCTACAGAATGTAAAGAACCAGTGGCATCTACATCTGTAGAACGTGAAGAACCAGTGGCATCTACATCTGTAGAACGTGAAGAACCAGTGGCATCTACATCTACAGAACGTGAAGAACCAGTGTCATCTACATCTGCAGAACGTGAAGAACCAGTGGCATCTACATCTACGGAACGTGAAGAACCAGTGGCATCTACATATGCGGAAGATGAAGAACCAGTGGCATCTACATCTACAGAATGTGAAGAACTAGTGGCATCTACATCTACGGAACCTGAAGAACCAGTGGCATCTACATCTGCAGAACGTGAAGAACCAGTGGCATCTACATCTACGGAACCTGAAGAACCAGTGGCATCTACATCTGCAGAACGTGAAGAACCAGTGGCATCTACATCTATGGAACGTGAAGAACCAGTGGCATCTACATATGTAGAACGTGAAGAACCAGTGGCATCTACATCTACAGAACGTGAAGAACTAGTGGCATCTACATCTACAGAATGTGAAGAATCAGTGGCATCTACATCTATAGAACGTGAAGAACCAGTGGCATCTTCATCTGCAGAAGGTGAAGAACCAGTGGTATCTACAGAACGTGAAGAACCACTGGCATCTACATAACGTGAAGAACCAGTGGCAACTACATCTGCGGAACGTGAAGAACCAGTGGCATCTAAATGTACAGAATGTGAAGAACCAGTGGCATCTACATCTACAGAACGTGAAGAACCAGTGGCATCTACAGAACGTGAAGAACCAGTGGCATCTACATGTACAGAAGTTGAAGAACCAGTGGTATCTACAGAACGTGAAGAACCAGTGGCATCTACATCTGCGGAAGGTGAAGAACCAGTGGCATCTACATCTACAGAATGTGAAGAACTAGTGGCATCTACATCTACAGAATGTGAAGAACCAGTGGCATCTAGATCTGCAGAATGTGAAGAACCAGTGGCATCTACATCTACAGAATGTAAAGAACCAGTGGCATCTACATCTGTAGAACGTGAAGAACCAGTGGCATCTACATCTATAGAACGTGAAGAACCAGTGGCATCTACATCTACAGAACGTGAAGAACCAGTGTCATCTACATCTGCAGAACGTGAAGAACCAGTGGCATCTACATCTACGGAACGTGAAGAACCAGTGGCATCTACATATGCGGAAGATGAAGAACCAGTGGCATCTACATCTACAGAATGTGAAGAACTAGTGGCATCTACATCTGCAGAACGTGAAGAACCAGTGCAATCTACTTCTGCAGACCGCAAAGAACCAGTGGCATCTACATCTGCAGAATGTGAAGAACCAGTGGCATCTACATCTGCAGAACGTGAAGAACCAGTGGCATCTACATCTACGGAACCTGAAGAACCAGTGGCATCTACATCTGCAGAACGTGAAGAAACAGTGGCATCTACATCTACGGAACGTGAAGAACCAGTGGCATCTACATATGTAGAACGTGAAGAACCAGTGGCATCTACATCTACAGAACGTGAAGAACTAGTGGCATCTACATCTACAGAATGTGAAGAATCAGTGGCATCTACATCTATAGAACGTGAAGAACCAGTGGCATCTTCATCTGCAGAACGTGAAGATCCAGTGGTATCTATAGAACGTGAAGAACCAGTGGCATCTACAGAACGTGAAGAACCAGTGGCATCTACATCTGCGGAATGGAAAGAACCAGTGGCATCTACAGAACGTTAAGAACCAGTGGCATCTTCGTCTACAGAACGTGAATAACCAGTGGCATATACATCTACAGAACGTGAAGAACCAGTGGCATCTTCATCTGCAGAAGGTGAAGAACCAGTGGCATCTACATCTACAGAACGTGAAGAACCAGTGGCATCTACATCTGCAGAACGTGAAGAACCAGTGGCATCTTCATCTGCAGAAGGTGAAGAACCAGTGGTATCTACAGAACGTGAAGAACCACTGGCATCTACAGAACGTGAAGAACCAGTGGCATCTACATCTGCGGAACGTGAAGAACCAGTGGCATCTAAATGTACAGAATGTGAAGAACCAGTGGCATCTACATCTACAGAACGTGAAGAACCAGTGGCATCTACAGAACGTGAAGAACCAGTGGCATCTACATCTGCGGAACGTGAAGAACCAGTAGCATCTACATGTACAGAAGTTGAAGAACCAGTGGTATCTACAGAACGTGAAGAACCAGTGGCATCTACATCTGCGGAAGGTGAAGAACCAGTGGCATCTACATCTACAGAATGTGAAGAACTAGTGGCATCTACATCTACAGAATGTGAAGAACCAGTGGCATCTAGATCTGCAGAATGTGAAGAACTAGTGGCATCTACATCTACAGAATGTGAAGAACCAGTGGCATCTACATCTGTAGAACGTGAAGAACCAGTGGCATCTACATCTGTAGAACGTGAAGAACCAGTGGCATCTACATCTACAGAACGTGAAGAACCAGTGGCATCTACATCTGCAGAACGTGAAGAACCAGTGGCATCTACATCTACGGAACGTGAAGAACCAGTGGCCTCTACATCTGCGGAAGATGAAGAACCAGTGGCATCTACATCTACAGAATGTGAAGAACTAGTGGCGTCTACATCTGCAGAACGTGAAGAACCAGTGGCATCTACATCTGCAGACCGCAAAGAACCAGTGGCATCTACATCTGCAGAATGTGAAGAACCAGTGGCATCTACATCTGCAGAACGTGAAGAACCAGTGGCATCTAAATCTACAGTACGTGAAGAACCAGTGGCATCTACATCTACAGAACGTGAAGAACTAGTGGCATCTACATCTACAGAACGTGAAGAACCAGCGGCATCTACATCTTTGGAATGTGAAGAACCAGTGGCATCTACATCTACAGAACATGAAGAACCAGTGGCATCTACATCTGCAGAACGTGAAGAACCAGTGGCATCTACAGAACGTGAAGAACCAGTGGCATCTACAGAACGTGAAGAACCAGTGGCATCTACATCTGTGGAACGTGAAGAACCAGTGGCATCTACATCTACAGAACGTGAAGAACCAGTGGCATCTACATCTGCGGAATGTGAAGAAACAGTAGCATCTACATCTACAGAACGTGAAGAACCAGTGGCATCTACATCTACAGAACGTGAAGAACAAGTGGCATCTACATCTGCGGAAGGTGAAGAACCAGTGGCATCTACATCTGCAGAACGTGAAGAACCAGTGGCATCTACAGAACGTGAAGAACCAGTGGCATTTACATCTACAGAACGTGAAGAACCAGTGCCATCTTCATCTGCAGAACGTGAAGATCCAGTGGTATCTACAGAACGTGAAGAACCAGTGGCATCTACAGAACGTGAAGAACCAGTGGCATCTACATATACAGAACGTGAAGAACCAGTGGCATCTACATCTGCAGAACGTGAAGAACCGTTGGCATCTTCATCTGCAGAACGTGAAGAATCTGTGGCATCTACATCTACAGAACGTGAAGAACCAGTGGCATCTACATCTGCGGAACGTGAAGAACCAGTGGCATCTACATCTGCGGAACGTGAAGAACCAGTGGCATCTACATCTACAGAACGTGAAGAACCAGTGGCATCTACATCTGCAGAACGTGAAGAACCAGCGGCATCTACATCTATGGAATGTGAAGAACCAGTGGCATCTACAGCTACAGAACGTGAAGAACCAGTGGCATCTACATCTGCGGAATGTGAAGAACCAGTGGTATCTACAGAACGTGAAGAACCAGTGGCATCTACATCTACAGAACGTGAAGAACCAGTGGCATCTTCATCTGCAGAACGTTAAGAACCAGTGGCATCTACAGAACGTGAAGAACCAGTGGTATCTACAGAACGTGAAGAATCAGTGGCATCTACATCTACAGAACGTGAAGAACTAGTGGCATCTACATCTACAGAATGTGAAGAATCAGTGGCATCTACATCTATAGAACGTGAAGAACCAGTGGCATCTTCATCTGCAGAAGGTGAAGAACCAGTGGTATCTACAGAACGTGAAGAACCACTGGCATCTACATAACGTGAAGAACCAGTGGCAACTACATCTGCGGAACGTGAAGAACCAGTGGCATCTAAATGTACAGAATGTGAAGAACCAGTGGCATCTACATCTACAGAACGTGAAGAACCAGTGGTATCTACAGAACGTGAAGAACCAGTGGCATCTACATGTACAGAAGTTGAAGAACCAGTGGTATCTACAGAACGTGAAGAACCAGTGGCATCTACATCTGCGGAAGGTGAAGAACCAGTGGCATCTACATCTACAGAATGTGAAGAACTAGTGGCATCTACATCTACAGAATGTGAAGAACCAGTGGCATCTAGATCTGCAGAATGTGAAGAACCAGTGGCATCTACATCTACAGAATGTAAAGAACCAGTGGCATCTACATCTGTAGAACGTGAAGAACCAGTGGCATCTACATCTGTAGAACGTGAAGAACCAGTGTCATCTACATCTGCAGAACGTGAAGAACCAGTGGCATCTACATCTACGGAACGTGAAGAACCAGTGGCATCTACATATGCGGAAGATGAAGAACCAGTGGCATCTACATCTACAGAATGTGAAGAACTAGTGGCATCTACATCTGCAGAACGTGAAGAACCAGTGCAATCTACTTCTGCAGACCGCAAAGAACCAGTGGCATCTACATCTGCAGAATGTGAAGAACCAGTGGCATCTACATCTGCAGAACGTGAAGAACCAGTGGCATCTACATCTACGGAACCTGAAGAACCAGTGGCATCTACATCTGCAGAACGTGAAGAAACAGTGGCATCTACATCTACGGAACGTGAAGAACCAGTGGCATCTACATATGTAGAACGTGAAGAACCAGTGGCATCTACATCTACAGAACGTGAAGAACTAGTGGCATCTACATCTACAGAATGTGAAGAATCAGTGGCATCTACATCTATAGAACGTGAAGAACCAGTGGCATCTTCATCTGCAGAACGTGAAGATCCAGTGGTATCTATAGAACGTGAAGAACCAGTGGCATCTACAGAACGTGAAGAACCAGTGGCATCTACATCTGCGGAATGGAAAGAACCAGTGGCATCTACAGAACGTTAAGAACCAGTGGCATCTTCATCTGCAGAACGTGAAGAACCAGTGGCATCTACATCTACAGAACGTGAAGAACCAGTGGCATCTTCATCTACAGAACGTGAAGAACCAGTGGCATCTACATCTACAGAACGTGAAGAACCAGTGGCATCTACATCTGCAGAACGTGAAGAACCAGTGGCATCTTCATCTGCAGAAGGTGAAGAACCAGTGGTATCTACAGAACGTGAAGAACCACTGGCATCTACAGAACGTGAAGAACCAGTGGCATCTACATCTGCGGAACGTGAAGAACCAGTGGCATCTAAATGTACAGAATGTGAAGAACCAGTGGCATCTACATCTACGGAACGTGAAGAACCAGTGGCATCTACAGAACGTGAAGAACCAGTGGCATCTACATCTGCGGAACGTGAAGAACCAGTGGCATCTACATGTACAGAAGTTGAAGAACCAGTGGTATCTACAGAACGTGAAGAACCAGTGGCATCTACATCTGCGGAAGGTGAAGAACCAGTGGCATCTACATCTACAGAATGTGAAGAACTAGTGGCATCTACATCTACAGAATGTGAAGAACCAGTGGCATCTAGATCTGCAGAATGTGAAGAACTAGTGGCATCTACATCTACAGAATGTGAAGAACCAGTGGCATCTACATCTGTAGAACGTGAAGAACCAGTGGCATCTACATCTGTAGAACGTGAAGAACCAGTGGCATCTACATCTACAGAACGTGAAGAACCAGTGGCATCTACATCTGCAGAACGTGAAGAACCAGTGGCATCTACATCTACGGAACGTGAGGGACCAGTGGCATCTACATCTGCGGAAGATGAAGAACCAGTGGCATCTACATCTACAGAATGTGAAGAACTAGTGGCGTCTACATCTGCAGAACGTGAAGAACCAGTGGCATCTACATCTGCAGACCGCAAAGAACCAGTGGCATCTACATCTGCAGAATGTGAAGAACCAGTGGCATCTACATCTGCAGAACGTGAAGAACCAGTGGCATCTACATCTACAGTACGTGAAGAACCAGTGGCATCTACATCTACAGAACGTGAAGAACTAGTGGCATCTACATCTACAGAACGTGAAGAACCAGCGGCATCTACATCTTTGGAATGTGAAGAACCAGTTGCATCTACATCTACAGAACATGAAGAACCAGTTGCATCTACATCTGCAGAACGTGAAGAACCAGTGGCATCTACAGAACGTGAAGAACCAGTGGCATCTACATCTGTGGAACGTGAAGAACCAGTGGCATCTACATCTACAGAACGTTAAGAATCAGTGGCATCTACACCTGCGGAAGGTGAAGAATCAGTGGCATCTACATCTACAGGAGATTATACAGCTTGTAACGCTGTTCCATCCGTGTTCAGTGTACACGCGGAACAGCCTGGTTGGAATTGACAGACGTAAAGTTAGGGTCACGAATAAAACCGACTTACGAACAGGCGCCTCCGACACTAGTTCAAGAACAATTTGTAGTGTATAGTGTAGTGTGTAGTGTGGTGTATAGTGTAGTGTGTAGTGTGGTGTATAGTGTAGTGTATAGTGTAGTGTATAGTGTATAGTGTAGTGTATAGTGTAGTGTATAGTGTAGTGTATAATGGTGTGGTGTATAGTGTAGTATATAGTAGTGTATGGTGTAGTATCTAGTGTAGTGTACAGTGTAGTGTTTAGTGGTGTGGTGTATAGTGGTGTAGTGTATAGTGTAGTTTATAGTAGTGTATAGTGTAGTGTATAGTGTAGTATATAGTAGTGTATAGTGTAGTGTATAGTGTAGTGTATATTGTAGTATATAGTAGTGTATAGTGTAGTGTATAGTGTAGTGTATATTGTAGTATATAGTAGTGTATAGTGTAGTCTATAGTGTAGTGTGGTTTTCACAGCTGATGACGATTGCTCGTGTTGCAGTCGAAACGTCGTGATAATTTCACCGTTTCATATTTTTTTTATTTTATTTTATTGTTTCCCTTCTACGCGGTGGTGACTTCACCGAAAGAACCAAGAATAAGACCACCCAGTCTACCGTCGTGGATACCAGCGGCGTGCCACGCCAATTCTTTGGGCCTTTCCGTTTTCGATTAATTCTTTGATATTTCCTTTCAACCCATCAACGTGAGTTCACCGGAAGACCCCCCCCCCCCCCCACAAAGAATCTGAATTCCTGCAGTCACGAAAGCTTCGAGTCAAGAGTTTTACCGGTAGGTACGAAGTTGTAAACTGAGTGTACCAGCCTGCAATCGATTAATGTGTCCGTCCGTCCGTCCGTCCGTCCCCTTTCAATACTTTAACGAAGTGAAATCTCGTGCTGTTGGGTGTATAATTTTTTAACGAAGTGAAATCTCGTGCTGTTGGGTGTATAAATTTTTTAACGAAGTGAAATCTCGTGCTGTTGGGTGTATAATTTTTTAACGAAGTGAAATCTCGTTCTGTTGGGTGTATAATTTTTTAACGAAGTGAAATCTCGTGCTGTTGGGTGTATAAATCTTTTAACGAAGTGAAATCTCGTGCTGTTGGGTGTATAATTTTTTAACGAAGTGAAATCTCGTGCTGTTGGGTGTATAATTTTTTAACGAAGTGAAATCTCGTGCTGTTGGGTGTATAATTTTTTAACGAAGTGAAATCTCGTGCTGTTGGGTGTATAATTTTTTAACGAAGTGAAATCTCGTGCTGTTGGGTGTATAATTTTTTAACGAAGTGAAATCTCGTGCTGTTGGGTGTATAATTTTTTAACGAAGTGAAATCTCGTGCTGTTGGGTGTATAATTTTTTAACGAAGTGAAATCTCGTGCTGTTGGGTGTATAAATTTTTTAACGAAGTGAAATCTCGTGCTGTTGGGTGTATAATTTTTTAACGAAGTGAAATCTCGTGCTGTTGGGTGTATACATTTTTTAACGAAGTGAAATCTCGTGCTGTTGGGTGTATAATTTTTTAACGAAGTGAAATCTCGTGCTGTTGGGTGTATACATTTTTTAACGAAGTGAAATCTCGTGCTGTTGGGTGTATAATTTTTTAACGAAGTGAAATCTCGTGCTGTTGGGTGTATACATTTTTTAACGAAGTGAAATCTCGTGCTGTTGGTCTGTAATAATTTGTCCGAAGAACCCTCAACGATTTCGAGGGCAAAAAAAGGTGGGAAGACGCTCTCAATTTGCACAATTTTTACGTAACAATGTCGTAAAATTGCGCAAAATTCCAATGTTCCTACCAGCCTTACCCTGCATGGACCTGTTATTGTCATGCCTGTCAACCTCTTGTTCAGTGCCCTACCTTATTACGGACCAGGCCAGACGTTATCGGTCACCACCACGTCTCGCCTGATGAGTCTCAACGCGTAGCCTCGCGACCGGACGACGAGGACGGATCATTTGAGGGTCGCGTTTTATTGTTCGGCGCTGCAGGCTGTCGAGCCGAGGGATAGAACGCCGTGGGTTAAAAGAATAAAATAAACGGAGCTTGTTGGGCGAGCGTGGAGTTTCGAGCGATAACGAAGGGGCCGTTACCGTCGGTCCGTCGTGGCGAGGCGGAGGGATGACGGGAACCGCGTCGGCAGACCCCCCCCCCCTGTTTGTGTGCGATGCGAATCATCTCACGCCCCGTCACTCACCCACATACTCACTCACCCACCCACTCACTCACTCACCCACCCACCCATCCACTCACCCACCCACCCACTCACCCACCCATTCACCCACCCACTCACCCAACCACTGACCCACCCACCAACCCGCCCACTCACCCACCCACCCACTCACCCAGCTACCCACTCACCCACTCATCCACCCAATCACCCACTCATCCATTCACCCACCCACCCACCAACCCACACACCAACTCACCCACCCACTGACCCACCCACCAACCCTCCCACTCACCCACCCACTCACTAACCCACCCACTCAAACCCAACCACTCAAACCCACCAACCCACTCACTCACCCACCCACTCACTCACTCACCCACCCACTCATCCACCCACCCACCCACTCGCTCACCCACTCAACTACCCACTCACCCACTCACTCACCCACTCAACCACCCACACACCCACTCTCCCGCTCACTCACCCGCTCACGCACTCGCTCACCCACTCAACCACCCACTCACTCACCCACCCACTCATCCACCCACCCACCCACTCGCTCACCCACTCAACCACCCACTGACCCACTCACTCACCCACCCACCCACTCGCTCACCCACTCAACCACCCAATGACCCACTCACTCACCCACCCACTCATCCACCCACCCACCCACTCGCTCACCCACTCAACCACCCACTGACCCACCCACTGACCCGCCCGCCCGCCCGCACCAGGCCTGTTCCCGTGCCTGAAGGCGACGTTCACGCTGAGCAGGCAGATGGGCTACTACGTGACCCAGGTGTACGTGCCCAGCCTGCTGCTCGTCATGGTCTCCTGGCTCTCCTTCTGGATCAACAAGGACCCGGCACCCGCCCGGGTCAATCTGGCCGCCACCACCATCCTCAGCATGATCACCAAGAGCACCGACTCCCGGTCCTTCCTGCCCAAGGTGCGTAGCGAGTGGTGCTGGGGTGGGGCTTGATCCACGCTCGATCCACGCTCGATCACAACCACGCAGGCATTCACAATATCACAGCTTGATCCACGCTCGATCCACGCTCCAACACATACACGCAGGTATTCACAATATCACAGCTCGATCCATGCTTGATCCACGCTCGATCACATACACACAGGCATTCACAATATCACAGCTTGATCCACGCTTGATCCACGCTCGATCACATACACACAGGCATTCACAATATCACAGCTTGATCCACGCTTGATCCACGCTCCAACACATACACGCAGGTATTCACAATATCACAGCTTGATCCACGCTTGATCCACGCTCGATCACATACACACAGGCATTCACAATATCACAGCTTGATCCACGCTTGATCCATGCTCGATCACATACACACAGGCATTCACAATATCACAGCTTGATCCACGCTTGATCCATGCTCGATCACATACACGCAGGCATTCACAATATCACAGCTTGATCCACGCTCGATCCACGGTCGATCACATACACACAGGTATTCACAATATCAGAGCTCGATCTATGCTTGATCCACGCTCGATCACAGACACGCAGGTATTCACAATATCACAGCTTGATCCACGCTTGATCCACGCTCGATCACAGACACACAGGTATTCACAATATCACAGCTTGATCCACAGTCGATCACATACACACAGGTATTTACAATATCACAGCTTGATCCCCGCTTGATCCACAGTTGATCACATACACGCAGGTATTCACAATATCACAGCTTGATCCAAGCTCGAACACATACACGCAGGTATTCACGATATCACAGCTTGATCCACGCTTGATCCAAGCTCGATCACATACACACAGGCATTCACAATATCACAGCTCGATCCACGCTAGATCCACGCTCGATCACATACACGCAGGCATTCACAATATCACAGCTTGATCCACGCTTGATCCATGTTCGAACACATACACGCACGCCATTCAAATCCATCACTTTACCCTACATTGCGGGGATCACACAAAAGATCTCCAAAATCTTGAATAAACACAAGATCCAGGTTCCGATTCAACACATTACATAAAATCCGTGATCTGGTTCCGTCTGTACAAGATGTGATTCCGGACGTACAGTACCCTGGCGTCTACAAACTAAGTTGCCTCTGTGGTAGTAGCTACATTGGAGAAACCAAACGACATGTCTCGGACCGCATCCGCGAACACAAAGCAGACCTTAAACACGGTAGGACCAACACCTCGGCCGTGGCAGAGCACTGTTATAATTCAGTGGGTTCACATGACATTGACAGAGGTTCTCTGCAAAACCATCCGGCTACCATGAGAGAGATTCGCTCATGAGGGCTACCCACATATACAAACACGAGGACAATCTCAACCGAGAAGATGGATTCTGGCTCAGCAATCATTGGAAGGATTTGATAAAACCATTTCCGAACATAGATGGTCTCGATTTAAAGCTTTTGTGACTTGCAAGGATTCATCTTCTTTGGTTCTTTCGGTAAAGTCACCACCACGTAGAATGAGAATAAAATAATAAATCGATAAAATAAAATAACACAGTAAAATTCTCACGACGTTTCGGCCACAACACAAGCGGCCTTCATCAGGTGTAGGTGACGAGACTGTCTGGAGGACAGCGCTGGAGTGAACACAGCCAAGCTCAGATCGCGACCTTTAAGCTGTGTGAGAAGAAACAGAGCGCCTTGACAAAGGAATTAGCATAGAATTTAGCATTGAAATAGCTGAGTGATTAGCTTGTGACTGGTCACAGAAATGGCTATGTTAAAGTCAAAGCCTACACATCCACAGAGGCACCTAGTACAAATCAAACAGGAGAATTTAGCATTGAAATAACTGAGGATTAGCTTGTGACTGGTCATAGAAATAGTTATGTTAAAGTCAAAGCCTACACATCCACAGAGGCACCTAGTACAAATAAAACAGGAGAATTTAGCATAGAAATAGCTGAGTGATTAGCTTGTGACTGGTCACAGAAATGGCTATGTTAAAGTCAAAGCCTACACATCTACAGAGGCACCCCTTGACAAAGGAATTAGCATAGAATTTAGCATTGAAATAGCTGAGTGATTAGCTTGTGACTGGTCACAGAAATGGCTATGTTAAAGTCAAAGCCTACACATCCACAGCGGCACCCCGTGACAAAGGAATTAGCATAGAATTTAGCATTGAAATAGCTGAGTGATTAGCTTGTGACTGGTCACAGAAATGGCTATGTTAAAGTCAAATCATACACATTCACAGAGGCACCCCTTGACAAAGGAATTAGCATAGAATTTAGCATTGAAATAGCTGAGTGATTAGCTTGTGACTGGTCACAGAAATGGCTTTGTTAAAGTCAAAGCCTACACATCCACAGCGGCACCCCGTGACAAAGGAATTAGCATAGAATTTAGCATTGAAATAGCTGAGTGATTAGCTTGTGACTGGTCACAGAAATGGCTATGTTAAAGTCAAAGCATACACATTCACAGAGGCACCTAGTACAAATCAAACAGGAGAATTTAGCATTGAAATAGCTGAGTGATTAGCTTGTGACTATGACCAGTCACAAGCTAATCACTCAGCTATTTCAATGCTAATTTTTACGCTAATTCCTTTGTCAAGGCGCTGTTTCTTCTCACACAGCTTAAAGGTCCGCGGTCCGAGCTTGGCTTTGTTCGCTCCAGCGCTGTCCTCCAGACAGTCTCGTCCCCTTCACCTGATGAGGGCCGCTTGTGTCGCGGCCGAAACGTCGCGGGTAATTTCATCGCGTCGTTTCGTTCCATCAATTCATTGTTTCGTTCTCATTCCACGTGGTGGTGACTTTACCGAAAGAACCAAAAGAACGTCTGATGGCCTCGTCCAATCTGAGCAAACCGCCAAATCGGCTCTCCGTGCCGCTGACGTTAAGTGGGGGCCGGGAAAAAACAAAAGCCGCTTTTTTTCAAATCGTTCCCGCCGCTGTTTTCTCCGCCCGCATCCGCCGATGGCTGCTTTCTCGTTCGCCGGGATCGCGGACGTCGCGAGAATTCTAGATTTGAAGCTTTCGCGTCTCGCAAGGATCCACACTCCTTTTGATTCTATTCGGTAAAGTCACCACGTAGGTAAGTAAGTAAAAAAAAACGGCAAAAAAACCGGAAAAAATCACGACGTTTCGGCCGCGACACAAGCGGTCCTCATCAGGTTGAAGGGATCAGGCTGTCTCGAGGACAGCGCTGGAGTGAAACAGTCGGCCGATCAAACGCTAATTTTTTTACGCTAATTCCTTTGTCAGTGCACCTTGTTTCCTCGCACACAGCTTAAAGGTCCGCGGTTCCGGGCGTGGCTGCGTTTCGCTCCAGCGCTGTCCTCCAGACAGCCTGGTCCCTTCGACCTGATGAAGGCCGCTTGTGTCGTGGCCGAAACGTCGCGGGAATTTCATCGCGTTATTTTATTTTAACGATTCATTATTTCGTTCTCATTCCACGCGGCGGTGACTTTACCGAAAGAACCAAAGATGATGAATCCCTGCAAGTCACGAAAAGCTTTAAAAAAATCGAAATTTGTCTTGTGGTGGTGGTGGTTGTTGTTGTGGTGGTTGTTGTTGTTGTTTTTTGACTTTGCAATGCCACTGGGATTATTTGCACTGAGCGTTGGTGGTGTAACGCTGCTTTATTTTTTTAAAGGAATACCTACGTGGTGACTTTACCGAATAGAACCAAAGATGATGAATCCCTGCAAGTCACGAAAATCTTTAAAAAAAAATCGAAATTTGTCTTGTGGTGGTGGTTGTTGTTGTGGTTGTTGTTGTTGTGGTGGTTGTTGTTGTTGTTTGACTTTGCAAACCCGCTGGGATCATTTGCACGAAGCGTTGGTGGTGTAACGCTGCTTTTTTTTTTTAAAGGAATACCTACGTGGTGACTTCACCGAATAGAACCAAAGATGATGAATGATCCTCCCGTCTCTGTGCGTCTCTCGCTGCGCCCGGCACGCGAGGTAGGTGTCCTACGCCACCGCCATGGACGTGTGGATGGCCACGTGCCTGGTGTTCGTGATCGCTGTGCTGGTGGAGTACACGCTGGTACAGGCCACGGCACGCCGGGCCAAGGACTCCAAAGTGGTGGAGGAGAGCAAGGTGGGTGGGGGTGGGGGGGGTGGTGGTGGTGGGGGGGGGTGGGGGGGTGGTGGTGGGGGGGTGGTGGGGGGGGGGGTGGGGGGGGGGGGCCGAGATGGGCGTGGCTGTCGTTCGTTCGTTCGTTCGATCTGCTCGCTTGTTCTGTCACACGTTCGGATGTTGCGCGACTCTCCCCCTCCTCCTCCTCTCCCTCCCCCTCCTCCACCTCCTCCTCCTCCTCCACCCTCCTCCATCTCCTCCTCCTCCTCCTCCTCCACCCCCTCCTCCTCCACCCCCTCCTCCACCTCCTCCACCTCCTTTCCCTCCCTCCTCCTCCCCCTCCTCCTCCTCCTCCTCCTCCTCGTCCTCCTTCACCTCCTCCTCCTCCTCCCCCTCCTCCTCCTCCTCCTCGCCCTCCTCCCCCTCCTCCTCCCCCTCCTCCGCCTCCTCCTTCACCTCCTCCCCCTCCTCCTCCTCCTCCTCCTCCTCCTCCTCCCCCTCCTCCGCCTCCTCCTCCTCCTCGCCCTCCTCCCCCTCCCCCTCCTCATCCTCCACCTCTCCCTCCTCCTCCTCCACCTCCTCATCCTCCCCCACACCCCTCCCCCCCCACACCCCCCACACCCCCCACACCCCCCACACCCCTCCCCCCCCACACCCCCCACACCCCTCCCCCTCCCCCACTCCCCCCACGTGCCCGCAGGAGTCTCCGGCCGAGCTGGAGAAGAAGTTCACGCGGCAGGCGGTGATGGTGGATGTGAAGGCGCGCTTCGTGTTCCCCGCGGCCTTCGCCGCCTTCAACGCCGTCTACTGGGTCACCTGCGTCGTGGGCCTCAAGAGCCTGCAGTGAACACACCGCCACAGAGACACCGCAGAGACACCACAGAGACACCACAGAGACACCACAGAGACACCACAGAGACACCACAACCACAAAGACACCGTGTCCACCACGACTACAGAGACACCGCAGAGACACCACCACCACTACAGAGACACCACAACTACAGAGACACTGCACTGATAACGCCGTCTACTGGGTCACCTGCGTCGTGGGCCTCAAGAGCCTGCAGTGAAGACTCAGCAGAGACACCACAACTACAGAGACACCACAACTACAGAGACACCACAACCACAGAGACACCACAGAGACACCACAGAGACACCACCACCACCACAGAGACACAGCACTGATAACGCCGTCTACTGGGTCACCTGCGTCGTGGGCCTCAAGAGCCTGCAGTGAAGACACCACTACAGAGACACCGTGTCCACCACAGAGACACCACAACCACAGAGACACCACCACCACCACAGAGACACCACAACTACAGAGACACCGCACTGATAACGCCGTCTACTGGGTCACCTGCGTCGTGGGCCTCAAGAGCCTGCAGTGAAGACTCAGCAGAGACACCACAACTACAGAGACACCACAGAGACACCACAGAGACACCACCACCACAGAGACACCACCACCACCACAGAGACACAGCACTGATAACGCCGTCTACTGGGTCACCTGCGTCGTGGGCCTCAAGAGCCTGCAGTGAACACACCACCACAGAGACACCGCAGAGACACCGCAGAGACACCACAACTACAGAGACACCACAACTACAGAGACACCACAGAGACACCACAGAGACACCACCACCACAGAGACACCACCACCACCACAGAGACACCACAACTACAGAGACACCACACTGATAACGCCGTCTACTGGGTCACCTGCGTCGTGGGCCTCAAGAGCCTGCAGTGAAGACACCACCACAGAGACACCGCAGAGACACCGCAGAGACACCACAGAGACACCACAACCACAGAGACACCACAACCACAGAGACACCGTGTCCACCACAGAGACACCACAACCACAGAGACACCACAACCACAGAGACACCGTGTCCACCACAGAGACACCACAACCACAGAGACACCACAACCACAGAGACACCACAACCACAGAGACACCGTGTCCACCACAGAGACATCGTGACCACAACCACAGAGACACCACAACTACAGAGACACCACAGAGACACCACAGAGACACCACAGAGACACCACCACAGAGACACCACAACCACAGAGACACCATGTCCAACACCACAGAGACACCACCACCACTACAGAGACACCACAACTACAGAGACACCACAACCACAGAGACACCACAACCACAGAGACACCGTGTCCACCACAGAGACATCGTGACCACAACCACAGAGACACCACAACTACAGAGACACCACAGAGACACCACAGAGACACCACAGAGACACCACCACCACAGAGACACCACAACCACAGAGACACCATGTCCAACACCACAGAGACACCACCACCACTACAGAGACACCACAACTACAGAGACACCACAACCACAGAGACACCACAACCACAGAGACACCGTGTCCACCACAGAGACATCGTGACCACAACCACAGAGACACCACAACTACAGAGACACCACAGAGACACCACAGAGACACCACAGAGACACCACCACCACAGAGACACCACAACCACAGAGACACCATGTCCAACACCACAGAGACACCACCACCACTACAGAGACACCACAACTACAGAGACACCGTGTCCACTACCACAGAGACACCGCCACTACAGAGACACCGCACTGATAACGCCGTCTACTGGGTAACCTGCGTCGTGGGCCTCAAGAACCTGCAGTGAAGACACCACCACAGAGACACCGCAGAGACACCACAGAGACACCGCCACCACCACCACCACAGAGACACCGTGTCCACCACAGAGACACCGCCACCACCACTACAGAGACACCGCCACTACAGAGACACCACAGAGACACCACAGAGACACCGCAACCACCACAGAGACGCCACAGAGACACCGTGTCCACCACAGAGACATCACAACTACAGAGACACCGCACTGATAACGCCGTCTACTGGGTAACCTGCGTCGTGGGCCTCAAGAACCTGCAGTGAAGACACCACACTGATAACCACAGAGACACCGTGACCACCACTACAGAGACATCACAACCACAAAGACACCGTGTCCACTACCACAGAGACACCGCCACTACAGAGACACCACAGAGACACCACCACCACAGAGACACCACAGAGACACCGTGTCCACCACCACTACAGAGAAACCGTGTCCACCACATAGACACCGTGACCACAGAGACACCACAGAGACACCACAGAGACACCGCCACTACAGAGACACTACAGAGACACCGCAGAGACACCGCCACCACAGAGACACCGCACTGATAACGCCGTCTACTGGGTCACCTGCGTCGTGGGCCTCAAGAGCCTGCAGTGAAGACTCAGCAGAGACACCACTACAGAGACACCGTGTACACCACCACAGAGAGACCACCACCGCAGAGACACCGTGTACACCACCAGAGACACCGCACTGATAACCACATAGACACCGCCACCATAGAGACACCGTGACCACCACTACAGACACACCACCACCACAGATACATCGTGACCACCACTACAGAGACACCACAACTACAGAGACACCACAACTACAGAGACACCACAACTACAGAGACACCACAACTACAGAGACACCACAGAGACACCAAAGAGACACCGCCACCACAGAGACACCGTGACCACCACTACAGAGACACCGAGATCATGACCACAGAGACACCGCAGAGACCACAGAGACACCGAGACCACCACTACAGACACGCCGCCACCACAGAGACACAGCACTGATAACCACAGAGACACCGTGACAACCACTACAGAGACACCGTGACAACAGAGACACCGAGACCACAGAGACACCGTGTCCATCACTACAGAGACATCACCACCACCACAGAGACACTGCACTGACAACCACAGAGACACCGAGACCACCACCACAGAGACACCGAGACCACCCCACCCACCACCCGACATGTGAACCATATCCGCGTATGGGGTAAACTAAATAAAAGTTGGATAATCACATTGACTACGGTGTGGTGTGGGTGTGTGGTGTGTGGTGTGTGTCGTGTAGTGTGTGTGGTGTGTGTGTGGTGTGTGTGGTGTGTGTGGTGTACGTGGGGTGTGTGATGTGTGTGGTGTGTGTGGTGTGTGTCGTGTAGTGTGTGTGGTGTGTGTGGTGTGTGTGGTGTGTGTGGTGTGTGTGGTGTACGTGGTGTACGTGGTGTGTGTGGTGTGTGTGGTGTGTGTGGTGTGTGTGGTGTGTGTGGTGTGTGGTGTAGTGTGTGTGGTGTGTGGTGTGTGGTGTGTGTGTGTGGTGTGTGTGGTGTGTGTGGTGTGTGGTGTAGTGTGTGTGATGTGTGTGGTGTGTGGTGTGTGTGTGTGATGAGTGTGGTGTGTGTGGTGTGGTGTGTGTGGTGTAGTGTGTGTGGTGTGTGTGGTGTGTGTGGTGTACGTGGTGAGTGTCGTGTACGTGATGTGTGTGGTGTGTGTGGTGTGTGTGGGTGTGTGGTGTGTGTGTGTGGTGTGTGTGATGAGTGTGGTGTGTGTGGTGAGTGTGGTGTGTGTGGTGTAGTGTCGTGTAGTGTGTGTGGTGTGTGTGGTGTAGTGTGTGTGGTGTGTGTGGTGTGTGTGTGGTGTGGTGTGTGTGGTGTGTGTGGTGTGGTGTGTATGGTGTACGTGGTGTGTGTGGTGAGTGTGGTGTGTGTGGTGTGTGTGGTGTGTGTGTGTGTGGTGTGTGTGGTGTGTGTGGTGTAGTGTGTGTGTGGTGTGTGTGGTGTAGTGTGTGTGTGGTGTGTGGGGTGTACGTGGTGAGTGTGGTGTAGTGTGTGTGGTGTGCGTGGTGTGTGTGGTGTAGTGTGTGTGGTGTGTGTGGTGAGTGTGGTGTGTGTGGTGAGTATGTGGTGTGTGTGTGTGGTGTGTGTGTAGGTGTGTGTGTGTGGTGTGTGTGTGGTGTGTGGGGTGTGTGTGGTGAGTGTGGTGTGTGTGGTGTGTGTGGTGTGTGTGGGTGTGTGTGGTGTGTGTGTGGTGTGTGTGTGGTGTGTGTGTGGTGTGTGTGGTGTGTGTGGTGTGGTGTGTGTGGTATGTGTGGTGTGTGTGGTGTAGTGTGTGTGGTGTGGTGTGTGTGGTGTGGTGTGTGTGGTGTATGGTGTGTGTGGTGTGTGTGGTGTGTGTGTCGTGTAGTGTGTGTGGTGTGTGTGGTGTACGTGGTGTACGTGGTGAGTGTGTGGTGTGTGTTGTGTGTGTGTGGTGTGTGTGATGTGTGGTGTATGTGGTGTGTGTGTGGTGTGTGTGGTGTGTGTGGTGAGTGGGGTGTGTGTGGTGTGTGTGGTGTGTGTGGGTGTGTGTGGTGTGTGTGGTGTGTGTGGTGTGTGTGTGGTGGTGTGGTGAGTGTGGTGTGGTGTGTGTGGTGTATGGTGTGTGTGGTGTGTGTGGTGTGTGGTGTGTGTGTCGTGTAGTGTGTGTGGTGTGTGTGGTGTACGTGGTGTACGTGGTGAGTGTGTGGTGTGTGTTGTGTGTGTGTGGTGTGTGTGATGTGTGGTGTGTGTGGTGGTGTGTGTGTGGTGTGTGTGTTGTGTGTGATGTGTGGTGTGTGTGGTGTATGTGGTGTGTGTGTGGTGTGTGTGGTGTGTGTGGTGTGTGTGTGTCGTGTAGTGTGTGTGGTGTGTGTGGTGTGTGGGGTGTAGTGTGTGTGATGTGTGTGGTGTAGTGTGTGTGGTGTGTGTGGTGTGTGTGGTGAGTGGGGTGTGTGTGGTGTGTGTGGTGTGTGTGGGTGTGTGTGGTGTGTGTGGTGTGTGTGGGGTGTGTGTGGTGGTATGGTGAGTGTGGTGTGTGTGTTGTGTAGTGTGTGTGGTGTACGTGGTGTGTGTGGTGTGTGTGGTGTGTGTGGTGTGGTGTGGTGTGTGTGGTGTGGTGTGTGTGGTGTATGGTGTGTGTGGTGTGTGTGGTGTGTGGTGTGTGTGTCGTGTAGTGTGTGTGGTGTGTCTGGTGTACGTGGTGTACGTGGTGAGTGTGTGGTGTGTGTGGTGTGTGTGTGGTGTGTGTGGTGTGTGTGATGTGTGGTGTGTGTGGTGTGTGTGTGTGGTGTGTGTGGTGTGTGTGGTGTGTGTGTGTGGTGTGTGTGGTGTGGTGTGTGTGGTGTGTGTGGTGTGTGTGTGGTGTGTGTGATGTGTGGTGTGTGTGTGGTGTAGTGTCGTGTAGTGTGTGTGGTGTGTGTGGTGTAGTGTGTGTGGTGTGTGTGGTGTGTGTGGTGTGGTGTGTGTGGTGTATGGTGTGTGTGGTGTGTGTGGTGTGTGTGTCGTGTAGTGTGTGTGGTGTGTGTGGTGTACGTGGTGTACGTGGTGAGTGTGTGGTGTGTGTTGTGTGTGTGTGGTGTGTGTGATGTGTGGTGTATGTGGTGTGTGTGTGGTGTGTGTGGTGTGTGTGGTGAGTGGGGTGTGTGTGGTGTGTGTGGTGTGTGTGGGTGTGTGTGGTGTGTGTGGTGTGTGTGGTGTGTGTGTGGTGGTGTGGTGAGTGTGGTGTGGTGTGTGTGGTGTATGGTGTGTGTGGTGTGTGTGGTGTGTGGTGTGTGTGTCGTGTAGTGTGTGTGGTGTGTGTGGTGTACGTGGTGTACGTGGTGAGTGTGTGGTGTGTGTTGTGTGTGTGTGGTGTGTGTGATGTGTGGTGTGTGTGGTGGTGTGTGTGTGGTGTGTGTGTTGTGTGTGATGTGTGGTGTGTGTGGTGTATGTGGTGTGTGTGTGGTGTGTGTGGTGTGTGTGGTGTGTGTGTGTCGTGTAGTGTGTGTGGTGTGTGTGGTGTGTGGGGTGTAGTGTGTGTGATGTGTGTGGTGTAGTGTGTGTGGTGTGTGTGGTGTGTGTGGTGTGTGTGGTGAGTGGGGTGTGTGTGGTGTGTGTGGTGTGTGTGGGTGTGTGTGGTGTGTGTGGTGTGTGTGGGGTGTGTGTGGTGGTATGGTGAGTGTGGTGTGTGTGTTGTGTAGTGTGTGTGGTGTACGTGGTGTGTGTGGTGTGTGTGGTGTGTGTGGTGTGGTGTGGTGTGTGTGGTGTGGTGTGTGTGGTGTATGGTGTGTGTGGTGTGTGTGGTGTGTGGTGTGTGTGTCGTGTAGTGTGTGTGGTGTGTCTGGTGTACGTGGTGTACGTGGTGAGTGTGTGGTGTGTGTGGTGTGTGTGTGGTGTGTGTGGTGTGTGTGATGTGTGGTGTGTGTGGTGTGTGTGTGTGGTGTGTGTGGTGTGTGTGGTGTGTGTGTGTGGTGTGTGTGGTGTGGTGTGTGTGGTGTGTGTGGTGTGTGTGTGGTGTGTGTGATGTGTGGTGTGTGTGTGGTGTAGTGTCGTGTAGTGTGTGTGGTGTGTGTGGTGTAGTGTGTGTGGTGTGTGTGGTGTGTGTGGTGTGGTGTGTGTGGTGTGTGTGGTGTAGTGTGTGTGGTGTGTGTGTGGTGTGTGTGGTGTGTGTGTGTGGTGTGTGTGGTGTGTGTGTGTGGTGTGTTGTGTGTGTGGTTTGTGTGTAGTGTGTGTGGTGTGTGTATGTGGTGTGTGTGTGTGGTATGTGTGTGTGTGTGGTGTGTGTGGTGTGTGTGGTGTGTCGTGTGTGTGTGTTGTGTGTGTGGTGTGTGTGTAGTGTGTGTGGGGTGTGGTGTGTGTTGTGTGTGGTGTGTGTGGTGTGTGTGTTGTGTGTGTGTGGTGTGTGTGTAGTGTGTGGTGTGTGTGGTGTGTGTGTGGTGTGTGTGTTGTGTGTGTAGTGTGTGTGGTGTGTGGTGTGTGTGGTGTGTGTGTTGTGTGTGTGGTGTGTGGTGTGTTGTGTTGTGTGTGTGTGTTGTGTTTGGTGTGTGGTGTGTGGTTTGTGTGGTGTTGTGTGTGTGGTGTGTGTGGTGTGTGGTGTGTTGTGTGTGTGGTGTGTGTGGTGTGTGTGGTGTGTGGTGTGTTGTGTGTGTGGTGTGTGTGGTGTGTGGTGTGTTGTGTGTGTGGTGTGTTGTGTGTGTGGTGTGTGTGGTGTGTGTGGTGTGTGTAGTGTGTGTGTGTGGTGTGTGGTGTGTCTGTGTGGTGTGTGGTGTGTGTGGTGTGTGTGGTGTGTGGTGTGTTGTGTGTGGTGTGTGTGGTGTGGTGTGTGTGGTGTGTGTAGTGTGTGTGTGGTGTGTGGTGTGTGTGTGTGGTGTGTGTGGTGTGTGTGTGGGGTGTGTGTGGTGTGTGTAGTGTGTGGTGTGTGTGGTGTGTGGTGTGTGGTGTGTGTGGTGTGTGTGTGGTGTGTGGTGTGTGTGGTGTGTGGTGTGTGGTGTGTGTGGTGTGTGTGTGGTGTGTGGTGTGTGTGTGTGGTGTGTGTGGTGTGTGTGTGGGGTGTGTGTGGTGTGTGTGGTGTGTGGTGTGTGTGGTGTGTGGTGTGTGGTGTGTGTGGTGTGTGGTGTGTGTAGTGTCTCTGGTGTGTGTGTGTGTAGTGCGTGTGTGTGGAATAGCAAACTACATCACCGTGATGATGACAGTGATAGAGAGAAACCCACCATCTCCTGTATACCAGGCGAGGTAGTCAACATCTCCTAGCCACCGTGGTGATGATGACAGTGAGAGAGAGAAACCCACCATCTCCTGTAAACCAGGCGAGGTAGTCAACATCTCCAAGTCTCCGTGATGATGACAGTAATTGAGAGAAACCCACCATCTCCTGTATATCACGCGAGGTAGTCAACATCTCATAGCCACCGTGACGATGATGATGATGATAGAGAGAAACCCACCATCTCCTGTAGACCTGGCGAGGTAGTCAACATCTCATAGCCACCGTGATGATGATGATGATGACAGTGATTGAGAGAACCCACCATCTCCTGTAGCCAGGCGAGGTAGTCAACATCCATAGAGATACCCATAGAGACCCACAGAGACACCCATAGAGACCACCATAGAGACACACAGAGACCCATAGAGACCACCATAGAGACACACAGAGACCCACAGAGACCCACAGAGACCACCATAGAGACACACAGAGACCCATAGAGACACCCATAGAGACACGCATAGACACCCACAGAGACACCCATAGAGACCACCATAGAGACACACAGAGACCCATAGAGACACCCATAGTCACCCACTGAGACACCCATAGACACCCATAGAGACACTCATAGACACCCACAGAGACACCTATAGAGACGACCATAGAGACACATAGAGACCCACAGAGACACCCATAGAGACGACCATAGAGACACATAGAGACCCACAGATACACCTATAGAGACCCACAGAGACACCCATAGACACCCACAGAGACACCCACAGAGACACCCATAGAGACCACCATAGAGACACACAGAAACCCATAGAGACACCCATAGAGGCCCACAGAGACACCTATAGAGACACCCATAGTCACCCACAGAGACACCCATAGAGACCACCATAGAGACACACAGAGACCCATAGAGACAGCCATAGAGACCCACAGAGACACCTATAGAGACCCACAGAGACCCGTAGAGACACCCATAAAGACCCAAAGAGACACACAGAGACCCATTTAGACACCCATAGAGACCCACAGAGACACACAGAGACCCATAGAGACACCCATAGAGACCCATAGAGACACACAGAGACCCATAGAGACACCCATAGAGCTCCATAGAGACCCATAGAGACACCCATAGAGACCCATAGAGACCCACAGAGACACCCACAGAGACCCACAGAGACCACCATAGAGACCCATAGAGACACACAAAAACCCATAGAGACACCCATAGAGACCCATAGAGACATCCATAGAGACACCCATCGAGACCCATAGAGACCCACAGAGACACCCATAGAGACCCATGGAGACCCATAGAGACCCACAGAGACCCATAGAGACCCATAGAGACACACAAAGACCCATAGAGACACCCATAGAGACCCATAGAGACCCATAGAGACACCCATACAGAACAACAAAGACCCACAGAGACACCCATAGAGACCACGATAGAGACACCCATAGAGACCCATAGAGACCCACAGAGACACCCATAGAGACCCACAGAGACCCACAGAGACCTACAGAGACACCCATAGAAACCACCATAGAGACACCCATAGAGACCAACATAGAGATCCATAGAGACCCACAGAGACACACAGAGACACACATAGAGACCACCATAGAGACACCCATAGACACCCACAAAGACACCCATTGAGACACCCATAGAGACCCACAGAGACACCCATAGAGACACACAGAGACCCGTCGAGACCCATGTTGATGGTGATGTTGACGGTGATGTTGATGGTGATGTTGATGGTGATGTTGACGGTGATGTTGATGGTGATGTTGATGGTGATGTTGATGGTGATGTTGAAGGTGATGATGATGGTGATGTTGATGGTGATGTTGACGGTGATGTTGACAGTGATGTTGATGGTGATGTTGATGGTGATGTTGATGGTGATGTTGACGGTGATGTTGATGGTGATGTTGGGTGATGTTGACGGTGATGTTGATGGTGATGTTGATGGTGATGTTGATGGTGATGTTGATGGTGATATTGACGGTGATGTTGACAGTGATGTTGATGGTGATGTTGACGGTGATGTTGATGGTGATGTTGACAGTGATGTTGATGGTGATGTTGATGGTGATGTGATGGTGATGTTGACGGTGATGTTGATGGTGATGTGATGGTGATGGTGATGTTGATGGTGATGTTGATGGTGATGGTGATGTTGATGGTGATGTTGACGGTGATGTTGACGGTGATGTTGATGGTGATGTTGATGGTGATGTGATGGTGATGTTAACGGTGATGTTGATGGTGATGTTGATGGTGATGTTGACGGTGATGTTGATGGTGATGTTGATGGTGATGTGATGGTGATGTTGATGGTGATGTTGACGGTGATGTTGACGGTGATGTTGATGTGGATGGTGATGTTGATGGTGATGTTGACGGTGATGTTGATGGTGATGTTGACGGTGATGGTGATGTGATGTTGATGGTGATGTTGATGGTGATGTTGATGGTAATGTTGACGGTGATGTTGATGGTGATGTTGATGGTGATGTGATGGTGATGTTAGTGGTGATGTTGATGGTGATGTTGGGTGATGTTGGGTGATGTGATGTTGATGGTGATGTTGATGGTGATGTTGATGGCGATGTTGATGGCGATGTTGATGGTGATGTTGATGGTGATGTTGACAGTGATGATGTTGATGGTGATGTTGATGGTGATGTTGATGGTGATGTTGATGGCGATGTTGATGGCGATGTTGATGGTGATGTTGATGGTGATGTTGACAGTGATGATGTTGATGGTGATGGTGATGTTGATGGTGATGTTGACGGTGATGTTGATGGTGGTGTTGATGGTGATGTTGATGGTGATGTTGATGGTGATGTTGATGGTGATGTTGACGGTGATGTTGATGGTGATGTTGATGGTGATGTTGATGGTGATGTTGACGGTGATGTTGATGGTGGTGTTGATGGTGATGTTGATGGTGATGTTGATGGTGATGTTGATGGTGATGTTGACAGTGATGTTGACGGTGATGTTGATGGTGATGTTGACGGTAATGTTGATGGTGGTGTTGATGGTGATGTTGACGGTGATGTTGATGGTGATGTTGACGGTGATGTTGATGGTGATGTTGACGGTGATGATGATGGTGATGTTGATGGTGATGTTGACGGTGATGTTGACGGTGATGTTGATAGTGATGGTGATGTTGATGGTGATGTTGGGTGATGTGATGTTGACGGTGATGTTGACGGTGATGTGATGATGATGTTGACAGTGATGTTGACGGTGATGTTGACGGTGATGTTGATGGTGATGTTGATGGTGATGTTGATGGTGATGTTGATGGTGATGTTGATGGTGATGTTGATGGTGATGTTGATGGTGATGTTGATGTTGACGGTGATGTTGACGGTGATGTTGATGGTGGTTAGTCCAGAGACAGTATCAGAGGTGCCAACATCCCCCCCCAACCCCCTCCCCCCCCACCCTCCCCCCCACCCCAACACCCCCACCCACCCACTCCCCCCTCCCCCCCAACGTCACCCCCCTCCCCCCACCCTGCAACGCGACTCCCGCGTGGCGCCGTCCCCGTCACGCCGCCCGCACCGTGCGCGTCACGCTGACGTCACGCCGACGTCACCAGCGCACGTGGCCAAGGGCAGCAGCTTCCACAAGGGCAGAAGCGCGTGGGTTGGCGGGCCCCAGGGTGGCCGGGGCAAGGGAATCTGACGTCACGAGGGCAGCAGAGGAAGGACAAAATAAATAAATAAATTTCCCAAAGACCACCACGACCAGAGAGAGGAGAGAGAGAAAGGGAGGGAGAGAGGCAGACTCCGAATCTACAGCAGAAGGAGGAGGCGTGGTCAGGGTCTGGGATTGAACCCTCGAGCTCCAGTGTACCAGGCGAGGTAGTCAACATCTCTCAGTGTCTGGGATTGAACCCACGACCTCCTGTGTACCAGGCGAGGTAGTCAACATCTCTCAGTGTCTGGGATTGAACCCACGACCTCCTGCGTACCAGGCGAGGTAGTAAACATCTCTCGGTGTCTGGGATTTAACCCACGACCTCCTGTGTCCCAGGCGAGGTAGTCAACATCTCTCAGTGTTTGGGATTGATCCCACAATCTCCTGTGTACCAGGCGACGTAGTAAACATTTCTCAGTGTCTGGGATTGAACCCACGACCTCCTGTGTACCAGGCGAGGTAGTCAACATCTCTCAGTGTCTCGGATTGAACGCACGACCTCCTGTGTACCAGGCGAGGTAGTCAACATCTCTCAGTGTCTGGGATTGAACCCACGACCTCCTGTGTACCAGGCGAGGTAGTCAACATCTCTCAGGGTATGAGATTGAACCCACGACCTCCTGTGTACCTGGCGAGGTAGTCAACATCTCTCAGTGTCTGGGATTGAACCCACGACCTCCTGCGTACCAGGCGAGGTAGTTAACATCTCTCAGTGTCTGGGATTGAACCCACGACCTCCTGTGTACCAGGCGAGGTAGTTAGCATCTCTCAGTGTCTGCGATTGAACCCACGACCTCCTGCGTACCAGGCGAGGTAGTCAACATTTCTCAGCGTCTGGGATTGAACCTACGACCTCCTGTGTACCAGTCGAGGTAGTTAACAGTTCATAGCCACCGCGATGATGATGGTGAGAGAGACACCAACTCCAAATCTACAGCAGCAGCACGCATCTTCAGGGTCTGGGATTGAACCTACGACCTCCGTCGTACTAGGCGAGTTAGTCAACATCTCTCAGTGTCTGGGATTGAACCCACGACCTCCTGTGTACCAGGCGAGGTAGTCAACATCTCTCAGTGTCTTGGGGTTGAACCCACGATCTCCTTCGTATCAGGCGAGGTAGTCAACTTCTCTCAGTGTCAGGGATTAAACCCACGACCTCCTGTGTACCACGCGAGGTAGTTAACATCTCCTAGCCACCGTGATGATGATGGTGAGAGAGAGAGAGAAGCAGACTCCAAATCTACAGCAGCAGCAGACATCGTCATGGTCTGGGATCGAACCCACGAACCTCCTGTGTACCAGGCGAGGTAGTCAACATCTCGTAGCCACCGTGATGATGATGGTGAGAGAGACGCCATCTCCAAATCTACAGCAGCAGAAGCAGGCATCGTCAGGGTCTGGGATTGATCCCACAATCTCCTGTGTACCAGGCGACGTAGTCAACATCTCTCAGTGTCTGGGATTGAACCCACGAACTCCTGTGTACCAGGCGAAGTAGTCAACATCTCTCAGTGTCTGGGATTTAACCCACGACCTCCTGTGTACTAGGCGAGGTACTCAACATCTCTCAGTGCCTGGGATTGAACCACGACCTCCTGTGTACCAGTCGAGGTAGTTAACAGTTCATAGCCACCGCGATGATGATGGTGAGAGAGACACCAACTCCAAATCTACAGCAGCAGCAGGCGTCGTCAGGGACTGTGATTGAACCCACGACCTCCTGCGTACCAGGCGAGGTAGTCAACATCTCTCAGTGTCTGGGATTGAACCCACGACCTCCTGCGTACCAATCGAGGTAGTCAACATCTCCCAGTTTCTGGGATTGATCCCACGATCTCCTGTGTACCAGGCGAGGTAGTTAACATCTCCTAGTCACCGTGATGATGATGATGATGAGAGAGAGACGCCAAATCCAAATCTACAGCAGCAGCAGCATAAGCAGGCGTTGTCAGGGTCTGGGATTGAACCCACGACCTCCTGTGTACCAGGCGAGGTAGTTGACATCTGTCAGTGTTTGTGATTGAACCCACGACCTCCTGTAAACCAGGTGAGGTAGTCAACATTTCTCAGTGTCTGGGATCGAACCCACGACCTCCTGCGCACCAGGCGAGGTAGTCAACATCTCTCAGTGTCTGGGTTGAACCCACGACCTCCTGCGTACCACGCGAGGTAGTCAACATCTCTCAGTGTCTGGGATTGAACCCACGACCTCCTGCCTTCCAGGCGAGGTAGTCAACATCTCTCAGTGTCTGGGATTGAACCCACGACCTCCTGCGTACCAGGCAAGGTAGTCAACATCTCTCAGGGTCTGGGATTGAACACACGAACTCCTGCGTACCAGGCGAGGTAGTCAACATCTCTCAGTGTCTGGGATTGAACCCACGACCTCCTGCGTACCAGGCGAGGTAGTCAACATCTCTCAGTGTTTGGGATTGAAATCACGACCTCCTTTGTACCAGGCGAGGTAGCTAACATCTCTCAGAATCTGGGATTGAACCCACGACCTCCTGTCTACAAGGCGAGGTAGTTAAAATCTCCTAGCCACCGTGATGATGATGATGGTGAGAGAGACGCCAACTCCAAATATATAGCAGCAGCAGACATCGTCAGGGTCTGTGATTGAACCATTGACCTCCTGTGTACCAGGCGAGGTAGTAAACATCTCATAGCCACTGTGATGATGATGATGGTGAGAAAGACGCCAACTCCAAATCTACAGCAGCAGCAAGCATCGTCAGTGTCTGGGATTGAACCCACGACCTCCTTCGTATCAGGCGAGGTAGTCAACTTCTCTCAGTGTCAGGGATTAAACCCACGACCTCCTGTGTACCACGCGAGGTAGTTAACATCTCCTAGCCACCGTGATGATGATGGTGAGAGAGAGAGAGAAGCAGACTCCAAATCTACAGCAGCAGCAGACATCGTCATGGTCTGGGATCGAACCCACGAACCTCCTGTGTACCAGGCGAGGTAGTCAACATCTCGTAGCCACCGTGATGATGATGGTGAGAGAGACGCCATCTCCAAATCTACAGCAGCAGAAGCAGGCATCGTCAGGGTCTGGGATTGATCCCACAATCTCCTGTGTACTAGGCGACGTAGTCAACATCTCTCAGTGTCTGGGATTTAACCCACGACCTCCTGTGTACCAGGCGAGGTACTCAACATCTCTCAGTGCCTGGGATTGAACCCACGACCTCCTGTGTACCAGTCGAGGTTGTTAACAGTTCATAGCCACCGCGATGATGATGGTGAGAGAGACACCAACTCCAAATCTACAGCAGCAGCAGGCGTCGTCAGGGACTGTGATTGAACCCACGACCTCCTGCGTACCAGGCGAGGTAGTCAACATCTCTCAGTGTCTGGGATTGAACCCACGACCTCCTGCGTACCAATCGAGGTAGTCAACATCTCCCAGTTTCTGGGATTGATCCCACGATCTCTGGTGTACCAGGCGAGGTAGTTAACATCTCCTAGTCACCGTGATGATGATGATGAGAGAGAGACGCCAAATCCAAATCTACAGCAGCAGCAGCATAAGCAGGCGTTGTCAGGGTCTGGGATTGAACCCACGACCTCCTGTGTACCAGGCGAGGTAGTTGACATCTGTCAGTGTTTGTGATTGAACCCACGACCTCCTGTAAACCAGGTGAGGTAGTCAACATTTCTCAGTGTCTGGGATCGAACCCACGACCTCCTGCGCACCAGGCGAGGTAGTCAACATCTCTCAGTGTCTGGGTTGAACCCACGACCTCCTGCGTACCACGCGAGGTAGTCAACATCTCTCAGTGTCTGGGATTGAACCCACGACCTCCTGCCTTCCAGGCGAGGTAGTCAACATCTCTCAGTGTCTGGGATTGAACCCACGACTTCCTGCGTACCAGGCAAGGTAGTCAACATCTCTCAGGGTCTGGGATTGAACACACGAACTCCTGCGTACCAGGTGAGGTAGTCAACATCTCTCAGTGTCTGGGATTGAACCCACGACCTCCTGCGTACCAGGCGAGGTAGTCAACATCTCTCAGTGTTTGGGATTGAAATCACGACCTCCTTTGTACCAGGCGAGGTAGCTAACATCTCTCAGAATCTGGGATTGAACCCACGACCTCCTGTCTACAAGGCGAGGTAGTTAAAATCTCCTAGCCACCGTGATGATGATGATGGTGAGAGAGACGCCAACTCCAAATATATAGCAGCAGCAGACATCGTCAGGGTCTGTGATTGAACCATTGACCTCCTGTGTACCAGGCGAGGTAGTAAACATCTCATAGCCACTGTGATGATGATGATGGTGAGAAAGACGCCAACTCCAAATCTACAGCAGCAGCAAGCATCGTCAGTGTCTGGGATTGAACCCACGACCTCCTGTCTACCAGGCGAGGTAGTCAACATCTCCCAGTGTCTGGGATTGATCCCACGATCTCCTGTGTACCAGCCGACGTTGTCAACATCTCTCAGTGTCTGGGATGGAACCCACGACCTCCTGTGTACCTGGCGAGGTAGTCAACATCTCTCAGTGTCTGGGATCGAACCCACGACCTCCTGTGTAGCAAGCGAGGTAGTCAACATCTCTCAGTGTCTGGGATTGCACCCACGACCTCCTGTGTACCAGGCGAGGTACTAAACATCTCTCAGTGTCTGGGATTGAACCCACGACCTCCTGTGTACCAGGCGAGGTAGTTAACATCTCATAGCCACCGTGATGATGGTGAGAAAGACGCCAACTCCAAATCTACAGCAGCAGCAGGCATCGTCAGTGTCTGGGATTGAACCCACGACCTCCTGTCTACCAGGCGAGGTAGTCAACATCTCTCAGTGTCTGGGATCGAACCCACGACCTCCTGTGTAGCAAGCGAGGTAGTCAACATCTCTCAGTGTCTGGGATTGCACCCACGACCTCCTGTGTACCAGGCGAGGTACTAAACATCTCTCAGGGTCTGGGATTGAACCCACAACCTCCTGTGTACCAGGCGACGTAGTCAACATCTCTCAGTGTCTGGGATTGAACCCACGACCTCCTGTGTACCTGGCGATGTAGTCAACATCTCACAGTGTCTGGGATTGAACCCACAACCTCCTGTGTACCATGCGATGTAGTCAACATCTCCCAGTGTCTGGGATTGATCCCACGATCTCCTGTGTACCAGGCGACGTAGTCAACATCTCTCAGTGTCTGGGATTGAACCCACGACCTCCTGTGTACCTGGCGAGGTAGTCAACATCTCTCAGTGTCTGGGATCGAACCCACGACCTCCTGTGTAGCAAGCGAGGTAGTCAACATCTCTCAGTGTCTGGGATTGCACCCACGACCTCCTGTGTACCAGGCGAGGTAGTAAACATCTCTCAGTGTCTGGGATTGAACCCACGAACTCCTGTGTACCAGGCGAGGTAGTTAACATCTCATAGCCTCCGTGATGATGGTGAGAGATACGCCAACTCCAAATCTACAGCAGCAGCAGGCATCGTCAGGGTCTGGGATTGAACCCACACTCTCCTGTGTACCAGGCGAGGTAGTCAACATCTCATAGCCACCGGGATGATGATGAGAGAGAGAAAGACGCAGACTCCAAATCTACAGCAGCTGCAGGCATCGTCTGGGTCTGGGATTGAACCCACGCTACTCCTGTGCACCAGGCGAGGTAGTTAACATCTCCTAACCACCGTGATGATGATGAGAGAGAGAGAGAGAGACGCAGACTCCATATCTACAGCAGCAGCAGAAATCGTCACGGTCTGGGATTGAACCCACTGACCTCCTGTGTACCAGGCGAGGTAGTTAACATCTCATAGCCACCGTGATGATGATGAGAGAGAGAGAGAAACCCACGACCTCCTGTGTACCACGCGAGGTAGTCAACATCTCATAGCCGCCTTGATGGTGAGGATGGTGAGTGAGACACCAACTCCAAATCTACAGCAGCAGCAGGCATCGTCAGGGTCTGGGATTGAACCCACGGACCTCCTCTGTACCAGGCGAGGTAGTTGACATCTCATAGCCACCGTGATGATGATGAAAGAGCGAGAGAGAGACGCAGATTCCAAATCTACAGCAGCAGCAGGCATCGTCAGGGTCTGGGATTGAACCCCCTACCTCCTGTGTACCAGGCGAGGTAGTCAACATCTCATAGCCACCGTGATGATGATGATGAGAGAAACACCAACTCCAAATCTACAGCAGCAGCAGGCATCGTCTGGGTCTGGGATTGAACCCACGGACCTCCTGTGTACCAGGCGAGGTAGTTGACAACTCCTAACCACCGTATGCACCCAAACATCCAGGCGAGGTAGTTGACAACTCCTTACCACCGTATGCACCCAAACATCCTTACGTAACCCGCGGGGGAAAAAACTAAAACTAAAACAGAACACCTCTGTGCTGTAGAACAACATTCGATCGCTGCACTTGCGAAGGCAATGCTGCCTCGTGTTGAACTGAACGACGCTTTTTGTAATTGCAGTAAACATTCGAGGCGTTGAGGGCTGCCGAGTTGGCGATAATTATAACAACAGCCTCTGTTGCCTGTCGCGTCCTTGGCACGGGACACGACAGCTGTCTCAAAGATGTGAGGGTTGTGGCGGCTTTAGAGTGGGTGGCGGTGCTGGTGTGCTGTCAACACATCAACATGATCAACATTATTAACATTGTTTACATTTTTATTGGAAGCTTTCGTGACTGCGCGGATTCACTTGCTTGGTTCTCTCTTACGTGACTTTACCGAAAGAGCAAAGGGTATTGTTGACATTGCCATAGCCACCATCATCATCATCATCACTATCAATATTGTTCATCGCCATCATCATCACCATCATCGTCATCACCACCACCATCATCATTACCATCACCACCACCATCATCACCACCACCATCACCATCAACACCATCAACATTATCCATCACCATCACCACTACCATCATCATCACCACCATCACCATCATCACTACCATCAACAACAACCGCCATTCGACACTCAGTGGCGGTGACGTCACCACGACGCTTGTGCCAGGCCATGTGCACCTTGAGGCCACGTGAAGTGTCGAACGCCCTCGGGCAGGAGGTCACGAGGCAGACCCAGCAGGTGCCACGGGTCGACTGACTGAGATGACTGAGATGACTGGCTGATGCACCACCTGTGCCCCCTACTGTGCCAACCTGCTGTGCTTTAGCCACCCGGCGCTCCGCTCGTTGTTGTGAGCGTCGCTCCTTCGCCCTCCGTTGTTTTTGGAGGGCGACTGCCTCCAACTGCCCAGTAGCGTCCTTCACGAGCCTCCTCCACAGAGGCCGATCTTGACACCGCTGGTACCAGTCATCGGCAAGTCCACTCAGCTCCACGTCCTCCTGTACCACGTCACTCCATCTCTTCTCTAGCCCGTGCCGCGCCCGTTTAGCCCCCTCGATCCGGCCGAACAAAAGCTGTTTCGGCATGCGGTGGCTGGGCATGCGGGCTACATGACCCAGCCAATGCAGCCTTGCCTGCCGGAGGAGCTCACCGATGGGACCTTGCCCAGATCTTTCAAGGATATGTGAGCTCCTTACACAATCCAGCCTGGTTAAACCCAGGATGGATCGTAGGCAGGCTAGCCTAAATGTTTCTAACCGGCGAAGATGTTCCATTAGGGGGGTCCACGTTTCGCAAGCGTAGAGAAGGGAGGGAATGACCGTGGCCGAGAAGACCTGAAGCTTAGTGCTGAGCGACAGACCAGGTAGCTTCCACACAGCGTTACACAACCGATGAAAAGATATTGCCGCTCGACTGATTCGGAGTGAGACCTCTGCTGTTAAACTGGAGCCGGTCATAAGCACACTATCATCACCACCACCATCACCATCATCACTACCATCACCACTATCAACATTATCCATCACCATCATCACTACCACCATCACCACTACCATCATCACCACCACCACCACCATCACCACCATCACCACTACCATCACCACCATCGCCACTATCAACTTTATCCATCATCACCATCACCACTACCATCACCACTACCATCACCACCACCATCACCACCATCACCACCATCACCACCATCTACACCACCATCATCATCACCACCACCATCACCACCACCATCAACACCATCACTATCATCACCACTATCAACATTATCCATCACCATCATCACTACCACCATCACCACTACCATCACCACCATCACCAGTACCATCATCACCACCACCATCACCATCATTACCACTATCAACTTTATCCATCATCACCATCACCACTACCATCACCACTACCACCATCACCACCATCACCACCATCACCACTACGATCATCACCACCACCATCACCACCATCATCACCACCATCACCACCACCACCACCATCAACACCACCATCATCATCACCACCACCATCACCACCACCATCAACACCACCACCATCAACACCACCATCATCATCACCACCATCACCATCAACATTATCCATCATCATCACCATCACCATTGAGCTAAGTGGTGAATTCGCAACTCCCCCCTCCTCCACTCGCCCCACCCCCACCCATTGCCCCGCCCCTTGCCCATCTCGCCCCGCCTCCTGCGCCACTCGCCCCTCCCCCATCCCCTCGCCCCGCCCACTGCTCCCTTCACCGCCCGCCCCCTCCTCCTCGCGCCCCACCCCCACCCAACCGCCCATCCCTCTGCTCCACTCGCCCCGCCCTCCCACCCCTTGCCCCGCCCCCTGCTCATCTCGCCCCGCCTCCACCTCCCGCCCACCTACTCCACTCGCCCCGCCTCCTGCGCCACTCGCCCCCTCCCCCATCCCCTTCGCCCCGCCCACTGCTCCCTTCGCCCACGGCCGCCTGCTCCACTAGCCCCGCCCCCACCCCCATCTGATCCACTCACGCTGCACCCCATGCCCTCGCCCCGCCCCCTGCTCCGCTCGCCCCGCCCTCCACCCTCGTGGCCCCGCCCATCAGGCAGCTACATAAATAATGAGCGGGCGAGTCGCGCGTAGTGCCAGGAGAAAAGTTGTACGAGGAGTTTGTGCCAGTTGCTGTCCCAAGTTGCTACGAGTTGCACCGAGTTGCACCGAGTTGCTCCGAGTTGCTCCAAGTTGCTCCGAGTTGCTCCAAGTTGCTCCGAGTTGCTCCGAGTTGCTCCAAGTTCCTCCGAGTTGATCCGAGTTGCTCCGAGTTGCTCCGAGTTGCCAGTTGCTACGAGTTGCTCCGAGTTGCATCGGGTTGCTCCAAGTTGCCCCAAGTTGCTCCGAGTTGCTCCGAGTTGCTCCGAGTTGCCAGTTGCTCCGAGTTGCATCGGGTTGCTCCAAGTTGCTCCGAGTTGATCCGAGTTGCTCCGAGTTGCTTCAAGTTGCTTCAAGTTGCTCCAAGTTGCACCGAGTTGCACCGAGTTGCACCGAGTTGCTCCGAGTTGCTTCGAGTTGCACCGAGTTGCTCCGAGTTGCAGCGGATTGCTCCAAGTTGCTCCGAGTTGATCCGAGTTGCACCGAGTTGCCAGTTGCACCGAGTTGCACCGAGTTGCACCGGATTGCTCCAAGTTGCTCCAAGTTGCTCCAAGTTGCTCCGAGTTTCATCGGGTTGCTCCGAGTTGCACCGAGTTGCTCCGAGTTGCTCCAAGTTGCTCCAAGTTGCTCCGAGTTGCACCGAGTTGCTCCAAGTTGCTCCGAATTGCTCCAAGTTGCACCGGATTGCCAGTTGCTCCGAGTTGCTCCGAGTTGCTCCGAGTCGCACCTGGTCGCACCGGGTCGCTCCGAGTCGCTCCGAGTTCACCAGTTGCGCCCGGTTGCCGGTTGCCGGTTGCGCCGAGTTGCACGTTGCTCCATCAAGCTGCGAGGTGGTGTCAGCGGCTTGCCAGCGAGGTTGCTTCGTTGCGCGCGGCCTCAGTCCGAAGCTGCGTTGAGTTGCCACCAACCCAACCCAACCCAACCCCCCCCGCTCACCCCACCCCCAAGTTGCTCCGGGTCGCTCCGGGTCACTCCGGGTCGCTCCGGGTCGCTCCGGGTCGCTCCGGGTTGCTCCGAGTCGCTCCGGGTCACTCCGGGTCGCTCCGAGTCGCTCTGGGTTGCTCCGGGTCGCTCCGGGTCGCTCCGAGTCGCTCCGGGTCGCTCCGGGTCGCTCCGGGTCGCTCCGAGTCGCCCCGGGTTGCTCCGGGTCGCTCCGGGTCGCTCCGGGTTGCAACGATTCCCTTCCAGTTGCTTTCGGTTCCACCGGAAGTCGCGTGCAGCCCAGGGGAAGTTCCGTGCGTCAAACTTAAGCCGAGTTGCCCCGAGTTGCCCCGAGTCGCCCAGAGTCGCTCTGAGTCGCTCCGAGTTGCCCCGAGTTGTTTGGAGTCGCCCCCAGTTGCTCTGAGATCCCCCCGAGTTGCTCCAAGTGGCTCCGAGTCGCAACGAGTTGCTCCGAGTTTCTTCAAGTTGCTCCGTGCTCCGAGTTGCTCCGAGTCGCCCCAAGTTGCTCCGTGCTCTGAGTCGCCCCTAGTCGCCCCTAGTCGCCCAAAGTCGCTCCGAGTCGCCCCGAGTCGCCCCAAGTTGCTCCGTGCTCCGAGTCGCCCCTAGTCGCCCCCAGTCACCCCTAGTCGCCCCTAGTCACTCCAAGCTGCTCCGAGTCGCCCCGAGTCGCCCCAAGTTGCTCCAAGTTGCTCCAAGTCGCCCCTAGTCGTCCCTAGTCACCCCACGCTGCTCCGAGTCGCCCCTAGTCGTCCCTAGTCGCCCCAAGTTGCTCCGAGTCGCCCCGAGTTGCTCCGAGTTGCCGTTGCCGGCAACCATGGCGGTGTTGCCCGTGATTGTGGCGCTCATCCTGGGCTTGGCAACGAGGTGAGTGTCTGTGTGCTGGTGGGTGGATAGGTGAGTGGGTGGGTGGGTGAGTGGGTGAGTGGGTGGGTGAGTGAGTGAGTGGGTGGGTGAGTGAGTGGGTGGGTGAGTGAGTGGGTGGGTGAGTGGGTGGGTGGGTGGGTGAGTGAGTGAGTGAGTGGGTGAGTGAGTGGTTGGGTGAGTGGGTGGGTGAGTGGGTGGGTGGGTGAGTGAGTGAGTGGGTGAGTGAGTGGGTGGGTGAGTGAGTGGGTGGGTGAGTGGGTGGGTGAGTGGGTGGGTGAGTGAGTGAGTGGGTGAGTGAGTGGGTGGGTGAGTGGGTGAGTGGGTGGGTGAGTGGGTGGGTGAGTGAGTGGGTGGGTGGGTGAGTGGGTGGGTGGGTGGGTGAGTGAGTGGGTGAGTGGGTGAGTGAGTGGGTGGGTGAGTGAGTGGGTGGGTGAGTGGGTGGGTGAGTGGGTGAGTGGGTGAGTGGGTGGGTGGGTGAGTGGGTGAGTGGGTGGGTGAGTGAGTGAGTGAGTGGGTGGGTGAGTTGGTGGGTGAGTGGGTGGGTGAGTGAGTGAGTGAGTGGGTGGGTGAGTGAGTGGGTGAGTGAGTGGGTGAGTGAGTGAGTGGGTGGGTGGGTGAGTGGGTGGGTGAGTGAGTGGGTGAGTGGGTGAGTGAGTGAGTGGGTGAGTGGGTGGGTGGGTGAGTGGGTGAGTGGGTGGGTGAGTGAGTGAGTGAGTGGGTGGGTGAGTTGATGGGTGAGTGGGTGGGTGAGTGAGTGAGTGAGTGGGTGAGTGAGTGGGTGGGTGAGTGAGTGAGTGGGTGAGTGAGTGGGTGGGTGACTGAGTGGGTGAGTGAGTGAGTGGGTGGGTGGGTGGGTGAGTGGGTGGGTGAGTGAGTGGGGTGAGTGAGTGAGTGGGTGAGTGAGTGGGTGAGTGAGTGGGTGGGTGGGTGAGTGGGTGAGTGAGTGGGTGAGTGAGTGAGTGAGTGGGTGGGTGAGTGGGTGGGTGAGTGGGTGGGTGAGTGGGTGAGTGGGTGGGTGAGTGAGTGGGTGGGTGAGTGGGTGGGTGAGTGGGTGAGTGAGTGGGTGGGTGAGTGGGTGGGTGAGTGAGTGAGTGAGTAGGTGAGTGGGTGAGTGAGTGAGTGAGTGAATGAGTGGGTGAGTGAGTGGGTGGGTGGGTGAGTGAGTGGGTGAGTGGGTGGGTGAGTGGGTGGGTGAGTGGGTGGGTGGGTGAGTGGGTGAGTGGGTGGGTGGGTGAGTGGGTGGGTGGGTGGGTGAGTGAGTGGGTGGGTGAGTGGATAGGTGAGTGGGTGAGTGAGTGGGTGAGTGGGTGGGTGAGTGGATAGGTGAGTGGGTGGGTAGGTGGTTGAGTGGGTGGGTGAGTGGGTGGGTGAATGAGTGGGTGAGTGGGTGAGTGAGTGAGTGGGTGAGTGGGTGGGTGAGTGGGTGAGTGAGTGAGTGCGTGAGTGGGTGAGTGAGTGGGTGGGTGAGTGGGTGGGTGGGTGAGTGAGTAGGTAGGTAAGTGGGTAGGTGAGTGATTGGGTGGGTGAGCAAGTGAGTGGGTAGGTGAATCGGTGGGTGAGTGGATGAGTGAGCGGGTTAGGTGAGTAGGTAGGTGAGTGGTTAGGTGAGTGATTGGGTGGGTGAGCAAGTGAGTGGGTAGGTGAGTGAGTAGGTAGGAGAGTGAGTAGGTGATTGATTGGATGAGTGATTGGGTGGGTGGATGAGTGAGCAGGTGAGTTGGTAGGTGAGTGAGTGAGTAGGTAGGTGAGTGGATAAGTGATTCATTGGATGGGTGATCAAGTGAGTGTGTAGGTGAGTTAGTGGGTGAGTGGATGAGAGAGCAGGTGAGTTAGTACGTGAGTGAGTAGGGTGAGTGGGTAGGTGAGTGATTGGGTGGGTGAGCAAGTGAGTGGGCAGGTGAGCGAGTAGGTAGGTGAGTGGGTGGGTAGGTGAGTGATTGGGTTGGTGAGCAAGTGAATGGGTAGGTGAGTGAGTGGGTGAGTGGATGTCTGAGTGGGTGAGTTGGTAGGTGAGTGAGTGAATAGGTAGGTGAGTGGGTACGTGAGTGATTGGGTGGGTGAGCAAGTGAGTAAGTCGGTGAGTCAGTGGGTGAGTGGATGAGTGAGCGGGTGAGTTGTTAGTTGAGTGAGTGAGTAGGTGAGTGGGTTAGTGAGTGACTGGGTGGGTGAGCAAGTGAGTGGGTAGGTGAGCGAGTAGGTAATTGAGTGGGTGGGTAGGTGAGTGATTGGGTGGGTGAGCAAGTGAGTGAGGAGGTGAGTGAGTGGGTGAGTGAGCGGGTGAGTTGGTAGGTGAGTGAGTAGGTAGTTGAATGGATTAGTGAGTGATTGGGTGGGTGAGCAATGTGAGTGGGTAGGTGAGCGAGTAGGTAGTTGAGTGGGGGGGTAGGTGAGTGATTGGGTTGGTGAGCAAGCGAGTGGGTAGGTAAGTGAGTGGGTGAGTGGATGTCTGAGTGGGTGAGTTGGTAGGTGAGTGAGTGAATAGGTAGGTGAGTGGGTAGGTGATTGATTGGGTGGGTGGGCAAGTGAGTGAGTTCGTGAGTGAGTGGGTGAGTGGATGAGTGAGCGGGTGAGTTGTTAGGTGATTGAGTGAGTAGGTGAGTGGGTAGGTGAGTGATTGGGTGGGTGAGCAAGTGAGTGGGCAGGTGAGCGAGTAGGTAGGTGAGTGGGTGGGTAGGTGAGTGATTGGGTTGGTGAGCAAGTGAGTGGGTAGGTGAGTGAGTGGGTGAGTGGATGTCTGAGTGGGTGAGTTGGTAGGTGAGTGAGTGAATAGGTAGGTGAGTAGGTAGGTGAGTGATTGGGTGGGTGAGCAAGTGAGTAGGTAGGTGAGTCAGTGGGTGAGTGGATGAGTGAGCGGGTAAGTTGTTAGGTGAGTGAATGAGTAGGTGAGTGGGTTAGTGAGTGATTGGGTGGGTGAGCAAGTGAGTTGGTAGGTGAGTGAGTGAGTAGGTAGTTGAGTGGGTGGGTAGGTGAGTGATTGGGTGGGTGAGCAAGTGAGTGAGTAGGTGAGTGAGTGGGTGAGTGGGTTAGTGAGTGGGTGAGTTGGTAGGTGAGTGAGTGGACAGGTAGGTGAGTGGGTAGGTGAGTGATTGGGTGGGTGAGCAAGTGAGTAAGTAGGTGAGTCAGTGGGTTAGTGGATGAGTGAGCGGGTGAGTTGTTAGGCGAGTGAGTGAGTAGGTGAGTGGGTTAGTGAGTGATTGGGTGGGTGAGCAAGTGAGTGGGTAGGTGAGCGAGTAGGTAGTTGAGTGGGTGGGTAGGTGATTGATTGGGTGGGTGAGCAAGTGAGTGGGTAGGTGAGCGAGTAGGTAGTTGAGTGGGTGGGTAGGAGAGTGATTGGGTGGGTTAGAAAATGAGTGGGTAGGTGAGCGAGTAGGTAGTTGAGTGGGTGGGTAGGTGATTGATTGGGTGGGTGAGCAAGTGAGTGGGTAGGTGAGTGAGTGGGTGAGTGGATGAGTGAGCGGGTGAGTTGGTAGGTGAGTGAGTGAGTGAGTAGGTAGGTGAGTGATTGGGTTGGTGAGCAAGTGAATGGGTAGGTGAGTGAGTGGGTGAGTGGATGTCTGAGTGGGTGAGTTGGTAGGTGAGTGAGTGAATAGGTAGGTGAGTGGGTACGTGAGTGATTGGGTGGGTGAGCAAGTGAGTAAGTCGGTGAGTCAGTGGGTGAGTGGATGAGTGAGCGGGTGAGTTGTTAGTTGAGTGAGTGAGTAGGTGAGTGGGTTAGTGAGTGACTGGGTGGGTGAGCAAGTGAGTGGGTAGGTGAGCGAGTAGGTAATTGAGTGGGTGGGTAGGTGAGTGATTGGGTGGGTGAGCAAGTGAGTGAGTAGGTGAGTGAGTGGGTGAGTGAGCGGGTGAGTTGGTAGGTGAGTGAGTAGGTAGTTGAATGGATTAGTGAGTGATTGGGTGGGTGAGCAAGTGAGTGGGTAGGTGAGCGAGTAGGTAGTTGAGTGGGGGGGTAGGTGAGTGATTGGGTTGGTGAGCAAGCGAGTGGGTAGGTAAGTGAGTGGGTGAGTGGATGTCTGAGTGGGTGAGTTGGTAGGTGAGTGAGTGAATAGGTAGGTGAGTGGGTAGGTGATTGATTGGGTGGGTGGGCAAGTGAGTGAGTTCGTGAGTGAGTGGGTGAGTGGATGAGTGAGCGGGTGAGTTGTTAGGTGATTGAGTGAGTAGGTGAGTGGGTTAGTGAGTGATTGGGTGGGTGAGCAAGTGAGTGGGTAGGTGAGCGAGTAGGTAGTTGAGTGGGTGGGTAGGTGAGTGATTGGGTGGGTTAGCAAGTGAGTGGGTAGGTGAGCGAGTAGGTAGTTGAGTGGGTGGGTAGGTGATTGATTGGGTGGGTGAGCAGGTGAGTGAGTTCGTGAGTGAGTGGGTGAGTTGGTAGGTGAAACAGTGAGTGATTAGGTCAGTGGGTCGGTGAGTGAGTGGGTGAGTGGATGAGTGAGCAGGTGAGTTGGTAGGTGAGTGAGTGAGTAGGCAGGTGAGTGGGTTAGTGAGTGATTGGGTGGGTGAGCAAGTGAGTGGGTAGGTGAGCGAGTAGGTAGTTGAGTGGATGGGTAGGTGAGTGATTGGGTGGGTGAGCAAGTAAGTGGGTAGGTGAGTGAGTGGGTGAGTGGATGTCTGAGCGGGTGAGTTGGTAGGTGAGTGAGTGAGTGAGTAGGTAGGTGAGTGGGTAGGTGGGTGATTGGGTGGGTGAGCACGTGAGTGGGTAGGTGAGCGAGTAGGTAGTTGAGTTGGTGGGTAGTTGAGTGATTGGGTGGGTGAGCAAGTGAGTGAGTTGGTGAGTGAGTGAGTGGGTGAGTGAGCGGGTAGGTAGTTTAGTGGGTGGGTAGGTGATTGATTGGGTGGGTGAGCAAGTGAGTGAGTTGGTGAGTGAGTGAGTGAGCGGGTGAGTTGGTAGGTGAGTGAGTGAGTAGGTAGGTGAGTTAGTGAGTGATTGGGTGGGTGAGCAAGTGAGTGGCTAGGTGAGCGAGTAGGTAGTTGAGTGGGTGGGTAGGTGAGTGATTGGGTGGGTGAGCAAGTGAGTGGGTAGTTGATTGAGTGAGTGAGTGAGCGGGTGAGTTGGTAGGTCAGTGAGTGAGTAGGTAGGTGAGTTAGTGAGTGATTGGGTGGGTGAGCAAGTGAGTGGGTAGGTGAGCAAGTATGTAGTTGAGTGGGTGGGTAGGTGATTGATTGGGTGGGTGAGCAAGTGAGTGAGTAGGTGATTGAGTGAGTGAGTGAGCGGGTGAGTTGGTAGGTGAGTGAGTGAGTAGATAGGTGAGTGGGTAGGTGAGTGATTGGGTGGATGAGCAAGTGAGTGAGTAGGTGAGTGGGTGAGTGGGTGAGTGAGCGGGTGAGTTGGTAGGTGAGTGAGTGAGTAGGTAGGTGAGTGGGTTAGTGAGTGATTGGGTGGGTGAGCAAGTTAGTGGGTAGGTGAGCGAGTAGGTAGTTGAGTGGGTGGGTAGGTGAGTGATTGGGTGGGTTAGCAAATGAGTGGGTAGGTGAGCGAGTAGGTAGTTGAGTGGGTGGGTAGGTGATTGATTGGGTGGGTGAGCAAGTGAGTGGGTAGGTGAGTCAGTCGCTGAGTGGATGAGTGAGCGGGTGAGTTGGTAGGTGAGTGAGTGAGTGAGTAGGTAGGTGAGTGATTGGGTTGGTGAGCAAGTGAATGGGTAGGTGAGTGAGTGGGTGAGTGGATGTCTGAGTGGGTGAGTTGGTAGGTGAGTGAGTGAATAGGTAGGTGAGTGGGTACGTGAGTGATTGGGTGGGTAAGCAAGTGAGTAAGTAGGTGAGTCAGTGGGTGAGTGGATGAGTGAGCGGGTGAGTTGTTAGGTGAGTGAGTGAGTAGGTGAGTGGGTTCGTGAGTGATTGGGTGGGTGAGCAAGTGAGTGAGTAGGTGAGTGAGTGGGTGAGTGGGTGAGTGAGCGGGTGAGTTGGTAGGTGAGTGAGTAGGTAGTTGAATGGGTTAGTGAGTGATTGGGTGGGTGAGCAAGTGAGTGGGTAGGTGAGCGAGTAGGTAGTTGAGTGGGGGGGTAGGTGAGTGATTGGGTTTGTGAGCAAGCGAGTGGGTAGGTAAGTGAGTGGGTGAGTGGATGTCTGAGTGGGTGAGTTGGTAGGTGAGTGAGTGAATAGGTAGGTGAGTGGGTAAGTGATTGATTGGGTGGGTGGGCAAGTGAGTGAGTTCGTGAGTGAGTGGGTGAGTGGATGAGTGAGCGGGTGAGTTGTTAGGTGATTGAATGAGTAGGTGAGTGGGTTAGTGCGTGATTGGGTGGGTGAGCAAATGAGTGGGTAGGTGAGCGAGTAGGTAGTTGAGTGGGTGGGAAGGTGATTGATTGGGTGGGTGAGCAAGTGAGTGGTAGGTGAGCGAGTAGGTAGTTGAGTGGGTGGGTAGGTGAGTGATTGGGTGGGTGAGCAGGTGAGTGAGTTCGTGAGTGAGTGGGTGAGTTGATAGGTGAAACAGTGAGTGATTAGGTCAGTGGGTCGGTGAGTGAGTGGGTGAGTGGATGAGTGAGCAGGTGAGTTGGTAGGTGAGTGAGTGAGTAGGCAGGTGAGTGGGTTAGTGAGTGATTGGGTGGGTGAGCAAGTGAGTGGTAGGTGAGCGAGTAGGTAGTTGAGTGGATGGGTAGGTGAGTGATTGGGTGGGTGAGCAAGTAAGTGGGTAGGTGAGTGAGTGGGTGAGTGGATGTCTGAGCGGGTGAGTTGGTAGGTGAGTGAGTGAGTGAGTAGGTAGGTGAGTGGGTAGATGGGTGATTGGGTGGGTGAGCAAGTGAGTGGGTAGGTGAGCGAGTAGGTAGTTGAGTGGGTGGGTAGTTGAGTGATTGGGTGGGTGAGCAAGTGAGTGAGTTGGTGAGTGAGTGAGTGGGTGAGTGAGCGGTTAGGTAGTTTAGTGGGTGGGTAGGTGATTGATTGGGTGGGTGAGCAAGTGAGTGAGTTGGTGAGTGAGTGAGTGAGCGGGTGAGTTGGTAGGTGAGTGAGGGAGTAGGTAGGTGAGTTAGTGAGTGATTGGGTGGGTGAGCAAGTGAGTGGCTAGGCGAGCGAGTAGGTAGTTGAGTGGATGGGTAGGTGAGTGATTGGGTGGGTGAGCAAGTGAGTGGGTAGTTGATTGAGTGAGTGAGTGAGCGGGTGAGTTGGTAGGTCAGTGAGTGAGTAGGTAGGTGAGTTAGTGAGTGATTGGGTGGGTGAGCAATTGAGTGGGTAGGTGAGCGAGTATGTAGTTGAGTGGGTGGGTAGGTGATTGATTGGGTGGGTGAGCAAGTGAGTGAGTAGGTGATTGAGTGAGTGAGTGAGTGAGCAGGTGAGTTGGTAGGTGAGTGAGTGAGTAGATAGGTGAGTGGGTAGGTGAGTGATTGGGTGGATGAGCAAGTGAGTGAGTAGGTGAGTGGGTGAGTGGGTGAGTGAGCGGGTGAGTTGGTAGGTGAGTGAGTGAGTAGGTAGGTGAGTGGGTTAGTGAGTGATTGGGTGGGTGAGCAAGTGAGTGGGTAGGTGAGCGAGTAGGTAGTTGAGTGGGTGGGTAGGTGAGTGATTGGGTGGGTTAGCAAATGAGTGGGTAGGTGAGCGAGTAGGTAGTTGAGTGGGTGGGTAGGTGATTGATTGGGTGGGTGAGCAAGTGAGTGGGTAGGTGAGTCAGTGGCTGAGTGGATGAGTGAGCGGGTGAGTTGGTAGGTGAGTGAGTGAGTAGGTAGGTGAGTGATTGGGTTGGTGAGCAAGTGAATGGGTAGGTGAGTGAGTGGGTGAGTGGATGTCTGAGTGGGTGAGTTGGTAGGTGAGTGAGTGAATAGGTAGGTGAGTGGGTACGTGAGTGATTGGGTGGGTAAGCAAGTGAGTAAGTAGGTGAGTCAGTGGGTGAGTGGATGAGTGAGCGGGTGAGTTGTTAGGTGAGTGAGTGAGTAGGTGAGTGGGTTCGTGAGTGATTGGGTGGGTGAGCAAGTGAGTGAGTAGGTGAGTGAGTGGGTGAGTGGGTGAGTGAGCGGGTGAGTTGGTAGGTGAATGAGTAGGTAGTTGAATGGGTTAGTGAGTGATTGGGTGGGTGAGCAAGTGAGTGGGTAGGTGAGCGAGTAGGTAGTTGAGTGGGGGGGTAGGTGAGTGATTGGGTTGGTGAGCAAGCGAGTGGGTAGGTAAGTGAGTGGGTGAGTGGATGTCTGAGTGGGTGAGTTGGTAGGTGAGTGAGTGAATAGGTAGGTGAGTGGGTAGGTGATTGATTGGGTGGGTGGGCAAGTGAGTGAGTTCGTGAGTGAGTGGGTGAGTGGATGAGTGAGCGGGTGAGTTGTTAGGTGATTGAGTGAGTAGGTGAGTGGGTTAGTGAGTGATTGGGTGGGTGAGCAAATGAGTGGGTAGGTGAGCGAGTAGGTAGTTGAGTGGGTGGGAAGGTGATTGATTGGGTGGGTGAGCAAGTGAGTGGGTAGGTGAGCGAGTAGGTAGTTGAGTGGGTGGGAAGGTGATTGATTGGGTGGGTGAGCAAGTGAGTGGGTAGGTGAGCGAGTAGGTAGTTGAGTGGGTGGGTAGGTGAGTGATTGGGTGGGTTAGCAAGTGAGTGGGTAGGTGAGCGAGTAGGTAGTTGAGTGGGTGGGTAGGTGATTGATTGGGTGGGTGAGCAAGTGAGTGGGTAGGTGAGCGAGTAGGTAGTTGAGTGGGTGGGTAGGTGATTGATTGGGTGGGTGAGCAAGTGAGTGGGTAGGTGAGTGAGTGGGTGATTGGATGAGTGAGCGGGTGAGTTGGTAGGTGAGTGAGTGAGTGAGTAGGTAGGTGAGTGATTGGGTTGGTGAGCAAGTGAATGGGTAGGTGAGTGAGTGGGTGAGTGGATGTCTGAGTGGGTGAGTTGGTAGGTGAGTGAGTGAATAGGTAGGTGAGTGGGTACGTGAGTGATTGGGTGGGTAAGCAAGTGAGTAAGTAGGTGAGTCAGTGGGTGAGTGGATGAGTGAGCGGGTGAGTTGTTAGGTGAGTGAGTGAGTAGGTGAGTGGGTTCGTGAGTGATTGGGTGGGTGAGCAAGTGAGTGAGTAGGTGAGTGAGTGGGTGAGTGGGTGAGTGAGCGGGTGAGTTGGTAGGTGAGTGAGTAGGTAGTTGAATGGGTTAGTGAGTGATTGGGTGGGTGAGCAAGTGAGTGGGTAGGTGAGCGAGTAGGTAGTTGAGTGGGGGGTAGGTGAGTGATTGGGTTGGTGAGCAAGCGAGTGGGTAGGTAAGTGAGTGGGTGAGTGGATGTCTGAGTGGGTGAGTTGGTAGGTGAGTGAGTGAATAGGTAGGTGAGTGGGTAGGTGATTGATTGGGTGGGTGGGCAAGTGAGTGAGTTCGTGAGTGAGTGGGTGAGTGGATGAGTGAGCGGGTGAGTTGTTAGGTGATTGAGTGAGTAGGTGAGTGGGTTAGTGAGTGATTGGGTGGGTGAGCAAATGAGTGGGTAGGTGAGCGAGTAGGTAGTTGAGTGGGTGGGAAGGTGATTGATTGGGTGGGTGAGCAAGTGAGTGGGTAGGTGAGCGAGTAGGTAGTTGAGTGGGTGGGTAGGTGATTGATTGGGTGGGTGAGCAGGTGAGTGAGTTCGTGAGTGAGTGGGTGAGTTGGTAGGTGAAGCAGTGAGTGATTAGGTCAGTGGGTCGGTGAGTGAGTGGGTGAGTGGATGAGTGAGCAGGTGAGTTGGTAGGTGAGTGAGTGACTAGGTAGGTGAGTGGGTTAGTGAGTGATTGGGTGGGTGAGCAAGTGAGTGGGTAGGTGAGCGAGTAGGTAGTTGAGTGGATGGGTAGGTTAGTGATTGGGTGGGTGAGCAAGTAAGTGGGTAGGTGAGTGAGTGGGTGAGTGGATGTCTGAGCGGGTGAGTTGGTAGGTGAGTGAGTAGGTAGGTGAGTGGGTAGGTGGGTGATTGGGTGGGTGAGCAAGTGAGTGGGTACGTGAGCGAGTAGGTAGTTGAGTGGGTGGGTAGGTGAGTGATTGGGTGGGTGAGCAAGTGATTGAGTTGGTGAGTGAGTGAGTGAGTGGGTGAGTGAGCTGGTGAGTTGGAAGATGAGTGAGTGAATAGGTAGGTGAGTGGGTAGGTGAGTGATTGGGTGGGTGAGCAAGTGAGTGGGTAGGTGAGCGAGTAGGTAGTTTAGTGGGTGGGTAGGTGATTGATTGGGTGGGTGAGCAAGTGAGTGAGTTCGTGAGTGAGTGAGTGAGCGGGTGAGTTGGTAGGTGAGTGAGTGAGTAGGTAGGTGAGTTAGTGAGTGATTGGGTGGGTGAGCAAGTGAGTGGCTAGGTGAGCGAGTAGGTAGTTGAGTGGGTGGGTAGGTGAGTGATTGGGTGGGTGAGCAAGTGAGTGAGTAGTTGATTGAGTGAGTGAGTCAGTGAGCCGGTGAGTTGGTAGGTGAGTGAGTGAGTAGGTAGGTGAGTTAGTGAGTGATTGGGTGGGTGAGCAAGTGAGTGCGTAGGTGAGCGAGTAGGTAGTTGAGTGGGTGGGTAGGTGAGTGATTGGGTGGATGAGCAAGTGAGTGAGTAGGTGAGTGAGTGAGTGAGCGGGTGAGTTGCTAGGTGAGTGAGTGAGTGAGTAGGTAGGTGAGTGGGTTAGTGAGTGATTGGGGGGGTGGGCAAGTGAGTGGGTAGGTGAGCGAGTAGGTAGTTGAGTAGATGGGTAGGTGAGTGATTGGGTGGGTGAGCAAGTGAGTGAGTTGGTGAGTGAGTGGGTGAGTGGGTGAGTGAGCGGGCGAGTTGGTAGGTGAGTGAGTGAGTGAGTAGGTAAGTGAGTGGGTAGGTGATTGTTTGGGTGGGTGAGCAAGTGAGTGGGTAGGTGAGCGAGTGAGTAGGTAGGTGAGTGGGTTAGTGAGCGGGTGAGTAGGTAGGTGAGTGGGTTAGTGAGTGATTGGGGGGGTGAGCAATTGAGTGGGTGAGTGAGCGGGTGAGTTGGTAGGTGAGTTAGTGAGTAGGTAGGTGATTGGGTTAGTGAGTGATTGGGGGGGTGAGCAAGTGAGTGAGTAGGTGAGTGAGTGAGTGAGCGGGTGAGTTGGTAGGTGAGTGTGTAGGTAGGTGAGTGGGTAGGTGAGCGAGTAGGTAGTTGAGTGGGTGGGTAGGTGAGTGATTGGGTGGGTTAGCAAGTGAGTGTGTAGGTGAGTGAGTGAGTGAGCGGGTGAGTTGGTAGGTGAGTGAGTGAGTAGGTAGGTGAGTGTGTAGGTGAGTGATTGGGTGGGTGAGCAAGTGAGTGATTACGTGAGTGAGTGGGTGAGTGGGTGAGTGAGCGGGTGAGTTGGTAGGTGAGTGAGTGAGTAGGTGAGTTGGTTAGTGAGTGATTAGGTGGGTGAGCAAGTGAGTGGGTAGGTGAGCGAGTAGGTAGTTGAGTGGGTGGGTAGGTGAGGTGAGTGATTGGGCGGGTGAGCAATTGAGTGAGTAGGTGAGTGAGTGGGTGAGTCGATGAGTGAGCGGGTGAGTTGGTAGATGAGTGAGCGAGTGAGTAGGTAGGTGAGTGTGTAGGTGAGTGATTGGGTGGGTGAGCAAGTGAGTGGGTAGGTGAGCGAGTAGGTAGTTGAGTGGGTGGGTATGTGAGTGATTGGGTGGGTGAGCAAGTGAGTGAGTAGGTGAGTGGGTGAGTGAGCGGGTACGTCGGTAGGTGAGTGAGTGAGTAGGTAGGTGAGTGTGTAGGTGAGTGATTGGGTGGGTGAGCAAGTGAGTGAGTGAGTGAGCGGGTGAGTTGGTAGGTGAGTTATTGAGTAGGTAGGTAGGTGAGTGTGTAGGTGAGTAATTGGGTGGGTGAGCAAGTGAGTGAGTGAGTGGCTGAGTGAGCGGGCTGAGTGAGCGGCTGAGTTGGTTAAGTGTCCGTGTGCTGGTGAGTGGCTGTCTGGCTGTCTGTCTGTCTGTGTGAGCACTTGCCCCAACAGTCTGTCGAGGCTACACGCGCGATGTGCAGCTTTGTTCTCTGTGCGTGCAATGGAGGAGCGGTGGCGCTGCGGTTAGCGCCCAACGCCGGTTCCTGGTTCCTCCCTCTAGAGGGGGTCGACTCAGCATCGAATGAGTCCCTTGGCAAGGGCGTAGCAAACATCGCTCCCTTGGGGGGGAGGGTTGTTGGGAGATACAAAGGCGGCCGGGCGCGTGTGCGTTGGTGTCACTGACAGCACTTGCCCCCTCGTCGGGAGCTTTTGCCTTTGTGTAAAAAAAAATTTTTGCACCGCGATATTTAAAACGAACAACAATGAAAAATTATTATTATTTTTTTTTTTTAGAAATCAGGAAAATCGAGATGCCATCTCTGTCGGGATTGGATTTCTCTCGCGGAGGCAGGACAGAGGCAAAGGTTACCCGGGTAGCTTTCCGGTGGGCTGGAGAGGGGGGCATAGGCACCCTAGGCACACACCACACACACACACAGAGAGGTGTATGTGGTGTGTGGTGGTGTGGTGTGTGGCAAGCTCCAGCCACGCCCGGCCGCCTTTGTCTCCCTTTTGGCGAACTTTTAACGACACACCGCAAACCAGGCACTCATTTGAGGCTGAGCCGACCTAGGGGAGGCAGGTGCAGGATGTTGTGTGCGTCGCGGTGGTCGAGGAGATGTTGACTACCTCGCCTGGTACGCAGGAGGTCGTGGGTTCAATCCCAGACACTGAGAGATGTTGACTACCTCGCCTGGTACGCAGGAGGTCGTGGGTTCAATCACAGATACTGAGTAGATGTTGACTACCTCGCCTGGTTCGCAGGAGATCGTTGGTTCAATCACAGATACTGAGAGATGTTGACTACCTCGCCTGGTACACAGGAGGTCGTGGGTTCATTCCTAGAGACTGAGAGATGTTGACTACCTCGCCTGGTACACAGGAGGTCGTGGGATCCATCTTAGACACTGAGAGATGTTGACTACCTCCCCCGGTATACAGGAGGTCGTGGGTTCAATCACAGACACCGAGAGATGTTGACTACCTCGCCTGGTGTGTAGTATGGCAAGCTCCAGCCACGCCCGGCCGCCTTTGTCTCCCTTTTGGCGAATTTTTATGACATACCGCAACCAGGTACTCATTTGAGGCTGAGCCGACCTAGAGGAGGCAGGTTCAGGATGTTGAGTGCGTCACGGAGGTCGAGGAGATGTTGACAACCTCGCCT
>NC_046144.1:1953331-1984308 GCF_010993605.1 Petromyzon marinus | reverse complement strand
AGTGAGTGATTGGGTGGGTGAGCAAGTGAGTGGGTAGGTGAGCGAGTAGGTAGTTGAGTGATGGGTAGGTGAGTGATGGGTGGGTGAGCAAGTAAGTGGGTAGGTGAGTGAGTGGGTGAGTGGATGTCTGAGCGGGTGAGTTGGTAGGTGAGTGAGTGAGTGAGTAGGTAGGTGAGTGGGTAGATGGGTGTTTGGGTGGGTGAGCAAGTGAGTGGGTAGGTGAGCGAGTAGGTAGTTGAGTGGGTGGGTAGTGAGTGATTGGGTGGGTGAGCAAGTGAGTGAGTTGGTGAGTGAGTGAGTGGGTGAGTGAGCGGTTAGGTAGTTTAGTGGGTGGGTAGGTGATTGATTGGGTGGGTGAGCAAGTGAGTGAGTTGGTGAGTGAGTGAGTGAGCGGGTGAGTTGGTAGGTGAGTGAGGGAGTAGGTAGGTGAGTTAGTGAGTGATTGGGTGGGTGAGCAAGTGAGTGCTAGGCGAGCGAGTAGGTAGTTGAGTGGATGGGTAGGTGAGTGATTGGTGGGTGAGCAAGTGAGTGGGTAGTTGATTGAGTGAGTGAGTGAGCGGGTGAGTTGGTAGGTCAGTGAGTGAGTAGGTAGGTGAGTTAGTGAGTGATTGGGTGGGTGAGCAAGTGAGTGGGTAGGTGAGCGAGTATGTAGTTGAGTGGGTGGGTAGGGATTGATTGGGTGGGTGAGCAAGTGAGTGAGTAGGTGATTGAGTGAGTGAGTGAGCAAGTGATTGGTAGGTGAGTGAGTGAGTAGATAGGTGAGTGGGTAGGTGAGTGATTGGGTGGATGAGCAAGTGAGTGAGTAGGTGATGGGGTGAGTGGGTGAGTGAGCGGGTGAGTGGTAGGTGAGTGAGTGAGTAGGTAGGTGAGTGGGTTAGTGAGTGATTGGGTGGGTGAGCAAGTGAGTGGGTAGGTGAGCGAGTAGGTAGTTGAGTGGGTGGGTAGGTGAGTGATTGGGTGGTTAGCAAATGAGTGGGTAGGTGAGCGAGTAGGTAGTTGAGTGGGTGGGTAGGTGATTGATTGGGTGGAGTGAGCAAGTGAGTGGGTAGGTGAGTCAGTGGCTGAGTGGATGAGTGAGCGGGGTGAGTTGGTAGGTGACGTGAGTGAGTAGGTAGGTGAGTGATTGGGTTGGTGAGCAAGTGAATGGGTAGGTGAGTGAGTGGGTGAGTGGATGTCTGAGTGGTGAGTTGGTAGGTGAGTGAGTGAATAGGTAGGTGAGTGGGTACGTGAGTGATTGGGTGGGTAAGCAAGTGAGTAAGTAGGTGAGTCAGGGGTGAGTGGATGGGGAGCGGGTGAGTTGTTAGGTGAGTGAGTGAGTAGGTGAGTGGGTTCGTGAGTGATTGGGTGGGTGAGCAAGTGAGTGAGTAGGTGAGTGAGTGGGTGAGTGGGTGAGTGAGCGGGTGAGTTGGTAGGTGAGTGAGTAGGTAGTTGAATGGGTTAGTGAGTGATTGGGTGGGTGAGCAAGTGAGTGGGTAGGTGAGCGAGTAGGTAGTGAGTGGGGTAGGTGAGTGATTGGGTTGGTGAGAAAGCGAGTGGGTAGGTAAGTGAGTGGGTGAGTGGATGTCTGAGTGGGTGAGTTGGTAGGTGAGTGAGTGAATAGGTAGGTGAGTGGGTAGGTGATTGATTGGGTGGGTGGGCAAGTGAGTGAGTTCGTGAGTGAGTGGGTGAGTGGATGAGTGAGCGGGTGAGTTGTTAGGTGATTGAGTGAGTAGGTGAGTGGGTTAGTGAGTGATTGGGTGGGTGAGCAAATGAGTGGGTAGGTGAGCGAGTAGGTAGTTGAGTGGGTGGGAAGGTGATTGATTGGGTGGGTGAGCAAGTGAGTGGGTAGGTGAGCGAGTAGGTAGTGAGTGGGTGGGAAGGTGATTGATTGGGTGGGTGAGCAAGTGAGTGGGTAGGTGAGCGAGTAAGTAGGTAGTTGAGTGGGTGGGTAGGTGAGTGATTGGGTGGGTTAGCAAGTGATGTGGGTAGGTGAGCGGAGTAGGTAGTTGAGTGGGTGGGTAGGTGATTGATTGGGTGGAGTGAGCAAGTGAGTGGGTAGGTGAGCGAGTAGGTAGTTGAGTGGGTGGGTAGGTGATTGATTGGGTGGGTGAGCAAGTGAGTGGGTGAGTGAGTGAGTGGGTGAGTGGATGACGTGAGCGGGTGAGTTGGTAGGTGAGTGAGTGAGTGAGTAGGTAGGTGAGTGATTGGGTTGGTGAGCAAGTGAATGGGTAGGTGAGTGAGTGGGTGAGTGGATGTCTGAGTGGGTGAGTTGGTAGGTGAGTGAGTGAATAGGTAGGTGAGTGGGTACGTGAGTGATTGGGTGGGTAAGCAAGTGAGTAAGTAGGTGAGTCAGTGGGTGAGTGGATGAGTGAAGCGGGTGAGTTGTTAGGTGAGTGAGTGAGTAGGTGAGTGGGTTCGTGAGTGATTGGGTGGGTGAGCAAGTGAGTGAGTAGGTGAGTGAGTGGGTGAGTGGGTGAGTGAGCGGGTGAGTTGTTAGGTGATTGAGTGAGTAGGTGAGTGGGTTAGTGAGTGATTGGGTGGTGAGCAAATGAGTGGGTAGGTGAGCGAGTAGGTAGTTGAGTGGGTGGAAGGTGATTGATTGGGTGGGTGAGCAAGTGAGTGGGTAGGTGAGCGAGTAGGTAGTTGAGTGGGTTGGTAGGTGATTGATTGGGTGGGTGAGCAGGTGAGTGAGTTCGTGAGTGAGTGGGTGAGTTGGTAGGTGAAGCAGTGAGTGATTAGGTCAGTGGGTCGGTGAGTGAGTGGGTGAGTGGATGAGTGAGCAGGTGAGTTGGTAGGTGAGTGAGTGACTAGGTAGGTGAGTGGGTTAGTGAGTGATTGGGTGGCGTGAGCAAGTGAGTGGGTAGGTGAGCGAGTAGGTAGTTGAGTGGATGGGTAGGTTAGTGATTGGGTGGGTGAGCAAGTAAGTGGGTAGGTGAGTGAGTGGGTGAGTGGATGTCTGAGCGGGTGAGTTGGTAGGTGAGTGAGTAGGTAGGTGAGTGGGTAGGTGGGTGATTGGGTGGGTGAGCAAGTGAGTGGGTACGTGAGCGAGTAGGTAGTTGAGTGGGTGGGTAGGTGAGTGATTGGGTGGGTGAGCAAGTGAGTGAGTTGGTGAGTGAGTGAGTGAGTGGGTGAGTGAGCTGGTGAGTTGGAAGATGAGTGAGTGAATAGGTAGGTGAATGTGGGTAGGTGAGTGATTGGGTGGGTGAGCAAGTGAGTGGGTAGGTGAGCGAGTAGGTAGTTTAGTGGGTGGGTAGGTGATTGATTGGGTGGGTGAGCAAGTGAGTGAGTTCGTGAGTGAGTGAGTGAGCGGGTGAGTTGGTAGGTGAGTGAGTGAGTAGGTAGGTGAGTTAGTGAGTGATTGGGTGGGTGAGCAAGTGAGTGGCTAGGTGAGCGAGTAGGTAGTTGAGTGGGTGGGTAGGTGAGTGATTGGGTGGGTGAGCAAGTGAGTGAGTAGGTGAGTGAGTGAGTGAGCGGGTGAGTTGCTAGGTGAGTGAGTGAGTGAGTAGGTAGGTGAGTGGGTTAGTGAGTGATTGGGGGGGTGGGCATGTGAGTGGGTAGGTGAGCGAGTAGGTAGTTGAGTAGATGGGTAGGTGAGTGATTGGGTGGGTGAGCAAGTGAGTGAGTTGGTGAGTGAGTGGGTGAGTGGGTGAGTGAGCGGGCGAGTTGGTAGGTGAGTGAGTGAGTGAGTAGGTAAGTGAGTGGGTAGGTGATTGTTTGGGTGGGTGAGCAAGTGAGTGGGTAGGTGAGCGAGTGAGTAGGTAGGTGAGTGGGTGAGTGAGCGGGTGAGTAGGTAGGTGAGTGGGTTAGTGAGTGATTGGGGGGGTGAGCAGTTGAGTGGGTGAGTGAGCGGGTGAGTTGGTAGGTGAGTTAGTGAGTAGGTAGGTGATTGGGTTAGTGAGTGATTGGGGGGGTGAGCAAGTGAGTGAGTAGGTGAGTGAGTGAGTGAGCGGGTGAGTTGGTAGGTGAGTGTGTAGGTAGGTGAGTGGGTAGGTGAGCGAGTAGGTAGTTGAGTGGGTGGGTATGTGAGTGATTGGGTGGGTGAGCAAGTGAGTGAGTAGGTGAGTGAATGAGTGAGTGAGCGGGTGAGTTGGTAGGTGAGTTAGTGAGTAGGTAGGTGAGTGTGTAGGTGAGTGATTGGGTGGGTGAGCAAGTGAGTGAGTGAGTGAGCGGGTGAGTTGGTAGGTGAGTTATTGAGTAGGTAGGTAGGTGAGTGTGTAGGTGAGTGATTGGGTGGGTGAGCAAGTGAGTGAGTGAGTGGCTGAGTGAGCGGGCTGAGTGAGCGGCTGAGTTGGTTAAGTGTCCGTGTGCTGGTGAGTCGCTGTCTGGCTGTCTGTCTGTCTGTGTGTGTGAGCACTTGCCCCAACAGTCTGTCGAGGCTACACGCGCGATGTGCAGCTTTGTTCTCTGTGCGTGCAATGGAGGAGCGGTGGCGCTGCGGTTAGCGCCCAACGCCGGTTCCTGGTTCCTCCCTCTAGAGGGGGTCGACTCAGCATCGAATGAGTCCCTTGGCAAGGGCGTAGCAAACATCGCTCCCTTGGGGGGGAGGGTTGTTGGGAGATACAAAGGCGGCCGGGCGCGTGTGCGTTGGTGTCACATGCTGACAGCACTTGCCCCCTCGTCGGGAGCTTTTGCATTTGTGTAATTTTTTTTTGCACCGCGATATTTAAAACGAACAACAATGAAACATTATTATTATTTTTTTTAGAAATCAGGAAAATCGAGATGCCATCTCTGTCGGGATTGGGTTTCTCTCGCGCAGGCTGGACAGAGGCAAAGGTTACCCGGGTAGCTTTCCAGCGGGCTGGGGAGGGGGGCATAGGCACCCTAGGCACACACCACACACACACACACAGAGGTGTATGTGGTGTGTGGTGTGGTGTGTGGCAAGCTCCAGCCACGCCCGGCCGCCTTTGTCTCCCTTTTGGCAAACTTTTAATGACACACCGCAAACCAGGTACTCATTTGAGGCTGAGCCGACCTAGGGGAGGCAGGTGCAGGATGTTGTGTGCGTCGCGGTGGTCGAGGAGATGTTGACTACCTCGCCTGGTACGCAGGAGGTCGTGGGTTCAATCACAGACCCTGAGAGATGTTGACTACCTCGCCTGGTACGCAGGAGGTCGTGGGTTCAATCACAGATACTGAGTAGATGTTGACTACCTCGCCTGGTTCGCAGGAGATCGTTGGTTCAATCACAGATACTGAGAGATGTTGACTACCTCGCCTGGTACACAGGAGGTCGTGGGTTCATTCCTAGAGACTGAGAGATGTTGACTACCTCGCCTGGTACACAGGAGGTCGTGGGATCTATCTTAGACACTGAGAGATGTTGACTACCTCCCCCGGTATACAGGAGGTCGTGGGTTCAATCCCAGACACTGAGAGATGTTGACTACCTCGCCTGGTACGCAGGAAATCGTGGGTTCAATCCCAGACACTGAGAGATGTCGACTACCTCGCCTGGTACGCAGGAGGTCGTGGGTTCAATCCCAGACACTGAGAGATGTTGACTACCTCGCCTGGTACGCAGGAGGTCGTGGGTTCAATCCCAGACACTGAGAGATGTTGACTACCTCGCCTGGTACACAGGACGTCGTGGATTCAATCCCAGACACTGAGAGATGTTGACTACCTCGCGTGGTACACAGGAGGGCGTGGGTTCAATCCCAGACACTGAGAGATGTTGACAACCTCGCCTGGTACACAGGAGGTCGTGGGTTCAATCCCAGCCACTGAGAGATGTTCACTACCTCGCCTGGTACACAGGAGGTCGTGGGTTCAATCCCAGCCACTGAGAGATGTTGACTACCTCGCCTGGTACACAGGAGGTCGTGGTTTCAATCCCAGACACTGAGAGATGTTGACTACCTTGCGTGGTACACAGGAGGTCGTGGGTTCAATCCCAGACACTGAGAGATGTTGACTACCTCGCCTGGTACGCAGGAGGTTGTGGGTTCAATCCCAGACACTGAGAGATGTTGACTACCTCGCCCGGTACACAGGAGGGCGTGGGTTCAATCCCAGACACTGAGAGATGTTGACTACCTCGCCTGGTACGCAGGAGGTCGTGGGTTCAATCCCAGACATTGAGAGATGTTGACTACCTCACCTGGTACGCAGGAGGTCGTGGGTTCAATCCAGGACACTGAGAGATGTTGACTACCTTGCCTGGTACGCAGGAGGGCGTGGGTTCAATCCCAGACACTGAGAGATGTTGACTACCTCGCCTGGTACGCAGGAGGGCGTGGGTTCAATCCCAGACACTGAGAGATGTTGACTACCTCGCCTGGTACGCAGGAGGGCGTGGGTTCAATCCCAGACACTGAGAGATGTTGACTACCTCGCCTGGTACGCAGGAGGTCGTGGGTTCAATCCCAGACACTGAGAGATGTTGACTACCTCGCCTGTTACGCAGGAGGTCGTGGGTTCAATCCCAGACATTGAAAGATGTTGACTACCTCACCTGGTACACAGGAGGGTGTGGGTTCAATCCCAGACACTGAGAGATGTTGACTACCTCGCCTGATACGCAGGAGGTCGTGGGTTCAATCCCAGACATTGAAAGATGTTGACTACCTCACCTGGTACACAGGAGGGCGTGGGTTCAATCCCAGACACTGAGAGATGTTGACTACCTCGCCTGGTACACAGGAGGGCGTGGGTTCAATCCCAGACACTGAGAGATGTTGACTACCTCGCCTGCCACCAACGTCACACCAACGTTGTTCCACCGCCTCCAACCGCTTACCAACGTCTGCGGGGGTTGGGTTTTGGCCCAACGTTCACCCAACGTCGCGTGCAGGTCACGTGGCCAGCGAGAGAACATGGAGTCGGTGGACATCCTGGACTCGCTGCTGCGAACCAGCGACTACAAGAAGACCATCCGTCCCAACTTCGCAGGTGAGGACACCCCACGTGACGCACACGGGGGGAGGGGGGGGTGGGTCACGTGGGGGGGGGGGTCACGGGGGGTGGGTGTCACGGGGGGTGAGGTGGGGGTCAGGTGGCTATGAGATGTTGACTACCTCGCCTGGCCTACAGGAGATGGTGGATTTCTCTCTATCATCATCATCACAGTTGCTAGGAGATGTTGACTACCTCGCCCGGTCTACGGCGGCTAGGAGATGTTGACTACCTCGCCTGGTGTACAGGAGATGGTGGGTTTCTCTTTATCATCATCATCACGGTGGCTATGAGATGTTGACTACCTCGCCTGGTCTACAGGAGATGGTGGGTTTCTCTCAATCATCATCAACAAGGTGGCTATGAGATGTTGACTACCTCGCTTGGTGTGCAGGAGATGGTTGGTTTCTATCTATCATCATCATCACGGTGGCTAGGAGATGTTGACTACCTCGCCTGGTCTAGAGGAGATGGTGGGTTTCTCTCTATCACTGCCATCATCATCATCACGGTGGCTAGGAGATGTTGACTACCTCACCTGGTGTACAGGAGATGGTGGGTTTCTCTCTATCATCATCATCATCATCACGGTTGCTATGAGATGTTGACTACCTCGCCTGGTCTACAGGAGATGGTGGGTTTCTCTCTATCATCAACATCATCATGGTGGCTAGGAGATGTTGACTACCTTGCCTGGTCTAGAGGTGATTGTGGGTTTCTCTCTATCATCCTCATCATCATCACGGTGGCTATGATATGTTTACTACCTCGCCTGGTGTACAGGAGATGGTGGGTTTCTCTCTATCACTTTCATCATCATCACGGTGATAGAAGATGTTGACTACCTTGCCTGATCTACAGGAGATGGTGGGAATCTCTCAATCACTGTCATCATCATCGTGGCGGCTCGGAGATGTTGACTACCTCGCCTGGTTTACAGGAGATGGTGGGTTTATCTCAATCACTGTCATCATCATCATCACGGTGGCTAGGAGATGTTGACTACCTCGCCCGGTCTACAGGAGATGGTGGGTTACTTCAAACCACGGTGATGATGATGGCAGAGAGATGCAGACTCCAAATGTACAGTGGCAGGCATCGTCAGAGTCGGGATCGAACCCACGACTTCCTGTGCACCAAGCGAGGTAGTAAACATCTCTCAGTGTGTGGGATTGAACCCACGACCTCCTGTGCACCAGGCGAGGTAGGAAACATCTCTCAGTGTCTGGGATTGAACCCAGGACCTCCAAGGTACCAGGCGAGGTTGTCAACATCTCTCAGTGTCTGGAATTGAACTCACGACCTCCCGTGTACCAGGCGAAGTAAGTAACATCTATCAGTGTCTGGTAATGAACCCAGGACCTCCTGCGTACCAGGCGAGGTAGTCAACATCTCTCAGTGTCTGGGATTGAACCCACGACCTCCCGTGTACGAGGCGAGGTAGTCAACATCTCTCAGTGTCTGGGATTGAACCCAAGACCTCCTGCGTACCAGGCGAGGTAGTCAACATCTCTCAGGGTCTGGAATTGAACCCACGACCTCCTGTGTACCAAGCGAGGTAGTCAACATCTCTCAGTGTCTGAGATTGAACCCACGACCTCCAAGGTACCAGGCGAGGTAGTCAACATCTCTCAGTCTCTGGGATTGAACCCACGACCTACCGTGTACGAGGCGAGGTAGTCAACATCTCTGAGTGTCTGGGATTGAACCCACGACCTCCTGTGTATCAGGCGAGGTAGTCAACATCTCTCAGTGTCTGGGATTGAACCCACGACCTCCCGTGTACCACGCGAGGTAGTCAACATCTCTTAGACCACTGTGTTGTGCCAAATCCGATGTCGACTAACAGAGGTTATTAATGACAATGTCTACCCCCACAGGCGATCCCGTGGTGGTGAATATCAGCATCTACCTCAAGAGCTTCAGTGATATCCAGGAGTCCACCATGGTGATTCGACCACATCCACCACTTTCACCCACTACCTACAAGCATCACTCACTACCTACACAACTATCACTAACACCTACACAACTATCACTCACTACCTACACAACTATCACTAACTACCTACACAACTATCACTCACTACCGACATAACTATCACTCACTACCTACACAACCATCACTCACTACCTACACAACTATCACTCACTACCTACACAACTATCACTCACTACCTACACAACTATCACTCACTACCTACACAACTATCACTCACTAACTACAACTATCACTCACTACCTACACAACTATCACTCCCTACCTACAACTATCACTCACTACCTCCAACTATCACTCACTACCTACACAACTATCACTCACTACCTACAACTATCACTCATTACCTACACAACTATCACTCACTACCTACACAACTATCACTCACTACCTACACAACTATCACTCATTACTTACACAACTATCACTCACTACCTACACAACTATCACTCACTACCTACACAACTATCACTCACTACCTACAACTATCACTCACTACCTACACAACTATCACTCACTACCTACAACTATCATTCACTACCTACACAACTATCACTCACTACCTACACAACTATCACTCACTACCTACACAACTATCACTCACTACCTACAACTATCATTCACTACCAACACAACTATCACTCACTACTTACACAACTATCACTCATTACTTACACAACTATCACTCACTACCTACACAACTATCACTCACTACCTACAACTATCACTAGCTACCTACACAACTATCACTCACTACCGACATAACTATCACTCACTACCTACACAACTATCACTCACTACCTACACAACTCTCACTCACTACCTACAACTATCACTCACTACCTACACAACTATCACTCACTACCTAAACAACTATCACTCACTACCTAAACAACTATCACTCACTACCTACAACTATCACTCCCTACCTACAACTATCACTCACTACCTACACAACTATCACTCACTACCTACACAACTATCACTCACTACCTACACAACTATCACTCATTACCTACACAACTATCACTCATTACCTACACAACTATCACTAACTACCTACACAACTATCACTCACTACCTACACAACTATCACTCATTACCTACACAACTATCACTCACTACCTACAACTATCACTCACTACCTACACAACTATCACTCACTACCTACAACTATCACTCACTACCTACACAACTATAACTAACTACCTACACAACTATCACTCACTACCTACACAACTATCACTCACTACCTACACAACTATCACTCACTACCTACACAACTATCACTCACTACCTACAAAACTATCACTCACTATCTACAACTATCACTCACTACCTACACAATTATCACTCACTACCTACAACTATCACTCACTACCTACACAACTATCACTAACTACCTACACAACTATCACTCACTACCGACATAACTATCACTCACTACCTACACAACTATCACTCACTACCTACACAACTATCACTAACTACCTACACAACTATCACTCACTACCTACACAACTATCACTCACTACCTACAACTATCACTCACTACCTACACAACTATCACTAACTACCTACACAACTATCACTCACTACCTACAACTATCACTCACTACCTACACAACTATCACTCACTACCTACACAACTATCACTCACTACCTACACAACTATCACTCACTACCTACACAACTATCACTCACTACCTACACAACTATCACTCACTACCTACACAACTATCACTCACTACCTACACAACTATCACTCACTACCTACACAACTATCACTCACTACCTACAACTATCACTCACTACCTACACACTATCACTCACTACCTACACAACTATCACTCACTACCTACACAACTATCACTCACTACCTACAACTATCACTCACTACCTACACAACTATCACTCACTACCTACACAACTATCACTCACTACCTACAACTATCACTCACTACCTACACAACTATCACTCACTACCTACAACTATCACTCACTACCTACACAACTATCACTCACTACCTACAACTATCACTCACTACCTACACAACTATCACTCACTACCTACAACTATCACTCACTACCTACACAACTATCACTCACTACCTACACAACTATCACTCACTACCTACAACTATCACTCACTACCTACAACTATCACTCACTACCTACACAACTATCACTCACTACCTACACAACTATCACTCACTACCTACAACTATCACTCACTACCTACACAACTATCACTCACTACCTACACAACTATCACTAACTACCTACAACTATCACTCACTACCTACAACTATCACTCACTACCTACACAACTATCACTCACTACCTACACAACTATCACTCACTACCTACAACTATCACTCACTACCTACAACTATCACTCACTACCTACACAACTATCATTCACTACCTACACAACTATCACTAACTACCTACACAACTATCACTCACTACCTACACAACTATCACTCACTACCTACACAACTTTCACTCACTAACTACAACTATCTCTCACTACCTACACAACTATCACTAACTACCTACACAACTATCACTCACTACCTACAACTATCACTCACTACCTACACAACTATCACTCACTAACTACACAACTATTACTCACTACCTACAACTATCACTCACTACCTACAACTATCACTCACTACCTACACAACTATCACTCACTACCTACAACTATCACTCACTACCTACAACTATCACTCACTACCTACACAATTATCACTCACTACCTTCAACTATCACTCACTACCTACAACTATCACTCACTACCTACACAACTATCACTCACTACCTACAACTATCACTCACTACCTACAACTATCACTCACTACCTACAACTATCACTCACTACCTACACAACTATCACCCACTACCTACAACTATCACCCACTACCTACACAACTATCACTCACTACCTACACAACTATCACTCACTACCTACAACTATCACTCACTACCTACACAACTATCACTCACTACCTACACAACTATCACTCACTACCTACACAACTATCACTCACTACCTACAACTATCACTCACTACCTACACAACTATCAGTCACTACCTACACAACTATCACTCACTACCTACACAACTATCACTCACTACCTACAACTATCACTCACTACCGACATAACTATCACTCACTACCTACACAACTATCACTCACTACCTACAACTATCACTCACTACCTACACAACTATCACTCACTACCTACACAACTATCACTCACTACCTACAACTATCACTCACTACCTACAACTATCACTCACTACCTACACAACTATCACTCACTACCTACACAACTATCACTCACTACCTACACAACTATCATTCACTACCTACACAACTATCACTCACTACCTACACAACTATCACTCACTACCTACACAACAATCACTCACTACCTACACAACTATCACTAACTACCTACACAACTATCACTCACTACCTACACAACTATCAATCACTACCGACATAACTATCACTCACTACCTACACAACTATCACTCACTACCTACACAACTATCACTCACTACCTACACAACTATCACTCATTACCTACACAACTATCACTCATTACCTACACAACTATAACTCACTACCTACACAACTATCACTCACTACCTACACAACTATCACTCACTACCTACACAACTATCACTCACTACCTACAACTATCACTCATTACATACACAACTATCACTCACTACCTACACAACTATCACTCACTACCTACACAACTATCAATCACTACCTGCAACTATCACTCACTACCTACACAACTATCACTCACTACCTACACTACTATCACTCACTACCTACACAACTATCACTCACTACCTACACAACTATCACTCTACCTACAACCACCACCACCACCCACCACCACCACCCACCACCCACCACCACCACCCACCACCTACCACCACTACTACCACCACAACCACCACTACCAACAATAATAACAACCGCCATTCGCCACTAAGTGGCGGTGACATCACCACAATGTTTGTGCCAGGCCAGGTGCACCTTGAGGCCATGTGAAGTGTCGACCGCCCGCTGGCAGGAGGTCACGAGGCAGACCCACCAGGTGCCACGGGTCGACTGACTGAGATGACTGAGATGACTGGCTGATGCACCACCTGTGCCCCCTACTTTGCCAACCTGCTGTGTTTTAGCCACCCGACGCTCCGCTTGTTGTTGTGAGCGTCGCTCCTCCGCCCTCCGTTGTTGTAGGAGGGCGACTGCCTCCAACTGCCCAGTAGCGTCCTTCACGAGCCTCCTCCACAGAGGCCGATCTTGACACCACTGGTACCAGTCATCGGCAAGTCCACTCAGCTCCACGTCCTCCTGTACCACATCACTCCATCTCTTCTCTAGCCCGTGCCGCGCCCGTTTAGCCCCCTCGATCCGGCCAAACAAAAGCTGTTTCGGCATTCGGTGGCTGGGCATGCGGGCTACATGACCGAGCCAGCGCAGCCTTGCCTGCCGGAGGAGCTCACCGATGGGACCTTGCCCAGATCTTTCAAGGATTTGTGAGCTCCTCACACAATCCAGCCTGCTGGTCAAACCCAGGATGGATCGTAGGCAGGCCAGCCTAAAAGTTTCTAAACGGCGAAGATGCTCCATTAGGGGGGGTCCACGTTTCGCAAGCGTAGAGAAGGGAGGGAATGACCGAGAAGACCTGAAGCTTAGTGCGGAGCGACAGACCAGGTAGCTTCCACACAGCGTTACGCAACCGATGAAAATATATTGCCGCTCGACTGATTCGGAGTGAGACCTCTGCTGTTAAACTGGAGCCGGTCATGAGCACACTGCCCAGGTATGGGAAACTCTCCACTCTCTCCACAACTGCCCCATCGCCGATTTTGGAGTTGTTGGGGTGGAGGGTCCAATGGTCCAAAATACCCAGGCAGGTGCTTAGTTATGGTGGGGGTGACTTCTTCCAATATTTGAGGCACTGCAGCCTCAGCAGGCTCATCCCCACTTTGTGCCACGTTGTTCTCTTAGCTGAACGATTTTCCCTCCCCCTGGACCTCACGGAAATGCTCAGCAAATCTGCAAACCTGTTCCTGGTGGTCGGAGATTGGAACAACGTTTTTCCCCCTAATGATGGTAATAGGTGTGGTGCTGCAGGTTACTTTTTTGATGGAGTTAAATAGAGATTTGTGATCACGGGCCACTGAGGCAGACTCCATCTCCTCAGCAACCCGCGACCACCACCCATCCTTGCAGCGCCTCACGGCTCTCCGAACCTCCGAACGAAGGCTGCAGTAAGCCTCCACATTCTCTGACGTGGGATTCTGTAGCCGATGACAGTGGGCCTGTCGCTTTTTCTCAACCATCCTGAACACCTCTGTCAGCCAGGGTCTCTGGGCAGGTCTGGACCGCTACCCAAAGCAGCCATTGCAGCTGCATGAGTCACAGTCCTAAACCTCGCCCATTTACCCTCGACATCAGGAGTAGTGGGGGACGATGCCAACCCCAGCCTTAAGCGATGATTAAATTCTCGCCTGCAACTTTCATCAGTTAACTGAGACCAGGCCACCTTAGGTTGGAATGGGGTCCTGGGTATACACCCACCACCGGAGTGGAAGAATGGCAGGCGCATCTTACAGATGACTAGTCGATGGTCAGAGAGCAGATCAGCTCCACGGTAGGTCCTGGTGTCAAGGACATGGGCTCGCATCCGCTGGTCCATCACTATGTAGTCCAGCAGATGTTCTTGCTTGGACCCGGAATGCATCCATGATGTTGTGTGGATGCGCCGATGCCGGAACAGTGTGTTTGTAATTACAAGCACGTGGGCTGCACAAAAATCTAACAGCCTCCTACCGTTGTCATTGAGCTGATCTGGCCCATGCCCTCCAATCACTCCAGGCCAGGTGCCAGCATCATGACCAACTCGGGCATTGAAGTCACCCAACAAGATGACTCTATCCTGAGGGGCCATTTTAGCCAGCCCCTGTAACAGGAGGTCATAGAAGGCATCTGACTCGGCGGCTTTGCCTGCATCCCTCCACGGATGTTCGTCTTTGGTGGGGGCATAAGTAACCACGACCACCAATCCTCGCCTCCGATTGATGGGAAGGCGAGCCCAAAGTAGCCTGGGGCTTACAGCTTCCCACACCTCACCACCAGGCTCCCACGCCCCCTTCATTCTTTTGTTCAAAAGAAGAGCCAAACCCTGTTGCTTGGCAGTCTCCTGTCCCGAGTAGAGGACTGTCCACCCCTCATGGTAGCAGGAGCCAGAATCGGTCCACCGGACCTCCTGAATGCCACAGAGATCCAGGCGGTACTGGTCCAGCTCCCGACAGAGGAGTGGCAGCCTCTCCTCTGCAAGTGAGCGTTCGAACATTCCACGTGGCCACACGAAGTGGCTTTTCGTTGTTTCTGGAGAAGCCCCGAGGGCAGAGATTCAATCTCCTGGCTCCACCAATTGAGGTTTGGCCAGGAGAAGTCATAGATGCCTGTCCCCCTGGGTCCTCCGGCACAAGCTTATTTGTTTCATATTTAAGTTTAAGTCGTAGTTTCGTGGTAATTTTTTGAAGGTGGAGGGGTTACCAGCCCCTCGCACCCGTCCAGAGCCCCCGTTTAGCCCCTGTGGTGGTCACAGACGCCATGAGAGGAGAGGCCAATCGGAATTGGACCTCCCCCCACAGCACTGTCCACGACAGGGTTGCCCGTCCGGCACCGCGAGGAGGTAGGGGGTTGTTTTGCCGGACTCGTCCACACTCACACTCTGACACACACACACCACCACCACCACCACCCACATGAGTGGTGTCGGCGTGGCGAGGCCAGGACTACCACCATCACCACCAGCATCACCACCACCACCAGTACCACCACCACCAGTACCACCACCACCGCCACCACCACCCACACGAGTGGTATCGGCGTGGCGAGGCCAGGACTACCGGGTGACCCTCACGCTGTGGCAGCGCTGGAACGACGACCGCCTGCGCTACAGCAGCCGCGACTTCAACGCCACCGACCTGGACGAGTCCAACGCGGCCTTCATGTGGAAGCCCGACCTCTACTTTGGCAACGAGGAGAGCGCCACGGTGCACACCGTCACCACGCCCAACAGCATGCTGCGGATACACGACAACGGGGACGTCCTCTACTCCATGAGGTCTCACACAGCTACACATTCAGCTACACACTCAGCTACTCACTCAGCTACACACTGACACCGTCACCACGCCCAACAGCATGCTGCGGATACACGACAACGGGGACGTCCTCTACTCCATGAGGTCTCACACAGCTACACACTCAGCTACACACTCAGCTATCCACTCACTCACTCAGCTACTCACACAGCTACACACTCAGCTACACACTCAGCTATCCACTCACTCACTCAGCTACACACTCAGCTACACACTGACACCGTCACCACGCCCAACAGCATGCTGCGGATACACGACAACGGGGACGTGCTCTACTCCATGAGGTCTCGCCGCTCAGCTACTCACTCACTCAGCTACACACTCACTCAGCTACACACTTACTCAGCTACACACTCAGCTACTCACTCAGCTATCCACTCACTCACTCAGCTACACACTCAGCTACACACTGACACCGTCACCACGCCCAACAGCATGCTGCGGATACACGACAACGGGGACGTGCTCTACTCCATGAGGTCTTCCCGCTCAGCTACACACTCACTCAGCTACTCACTTACTCAGCTACACACTCAGCTACACACTCAGCTACACACTCACTCAGCTACACACTCAGCTACACACTAACTCAGCTACACACTGACACCGTCACGACGCCCAACAGCATGCTGCGGATACACGACAACGGGGACGTCCTCTACTCCATGAGGTCTCGCCGCTCAGCTACTCACTCACTCAGCTACCCAATCACTTACTAAGCTACACACTCAGCTACACACTCACACACTCACTCAGCTACACACTCACTCACTCAGCTACTCACACAGCTACTCACCCACCCAGCTACTCACTCACCCAGCTACTCACTCACCCAGCTACCCACTCACCCAGCTACCCACTCACCCAGCTACTCACTCACCCAGCTACCCACTCACTTAGCTACCCACTCACCCAGCTACCCACTCACTTAGCTACCCACTCACCCAGCTACCCACTCACTCAGCTACCCACTCACCCAGCTACCCACTCACTTAGCTACCCACTCACCCAGCTACCCACTCACCCAGCTACCCACTCACTTAGCTACCCACTCACCCAGCTACCCACTCACTTAGCTACCCACTCACCCAGCTACCCACTCACCCACCTACCCACTCACCCAGCTACCCACTCACTTAGCTACCCACTCACCCAGCTACCCACTCACTCACTCAGCTACCCACTCACCCAGCTATCCCACCCACCCAGCCACCCCGATCACTCAGCTACAGTCGCAAACGCTGCGCCGAAGCTCTGCCGCTAACGGCCTTCATCCGCGGCGCCAAATGAGCCCCTGCGCTGCAAGTGGGGAAACCGTTGAGGCGAAGCGAGAGTCCAGCCCCTTCACTGGCCGGTCCCCCCAGATGTTCACGCGCCCCGTCACGTGGGGGACGGAGATTAGCCAGCCGTCGCGACGAGGGGCGGGGGTGGGGGGTGGGGGGGGGGGGTGGGGGGTGGGGGGGGGTGGGGGGTGGGTGGTGGGGGTGGGGGGGGGAGCAGTGAGGGGAGCCGGTCTGGACGGAGAGGCTCCCGGTGGTTTTCGACAATCCCAGGGTCGCGTGAAGTCATTCTGCCTCGGCCGTTCGTGCGCCCGCCAGCCCGCCAGCCCGCCCGCCCGCCCGCTAGGCCCCGCGCGCGGTCTTTGGGAGTTTCCCGCTGCCGTCAGTGTGGAGCTGCTTCAGCCGCGACGTTTCCCACCCCCCCCCCCCACCCCCGGGACGCGTGGCGATGATCTCCCTACGTCCGCATTTCATTCCCCCCCCTGACAACAGCCGTCCCGGCCTGGCTGAGACGTAGCGTGTTCGTAACGACGCCGCTGTGTTGATCTGAGGCTACCCGCGACTGCCGGGAATCCGCGCTGCTGGTGTTCCTTTCGTGGTACATCAAAGCGCTCGTACGTCAAAAACAAAAGGAAAGGAAGCAGTGGAAACCTTGGCATTCGCGAGCAGAGTTCGTAGCGGAAACGTGATTTTGCAATGTCGAAGCACTCGTACGTCAATGCGCTCACACATCAAAGCCCTCGTACATCAAAGCACTCGTACGTCAAACCACTCGTATATCAAAGCACTCGTACATCAAAGCACTCGTACGTCAATGCGCTCACACATCAAAGCGCCCGTACATCAAAGCACTCGTACGTCAAAGCACTCGTACGTCAAAGCACTCGTACATCAAAGCACTCGTACGTCAAAGCGCTCACACATCAAAGCACTCACACATCAAAGCACTCGTACGTCAAAGCACTCGTACGTCAAAGCGCTCGTACATCAAAGCGTTCGTACGTCAAAACACTCGTACATCAAAGCGCTCGTAGATCAAAGCACTCGCACATCAAAGCACTCGTACGTCAAAGCACTCGTACGTCAAAGCCCTCGTACGTCAAAGCGCTCGTACGTCAAAGCGCTCGTACGTCAAAACACTCGTACATCAAAGCGCTCGCACATCAAAGCGCTTGCCGATCAAAGCACTCGTACGTCAAAGCACTCGTACGTCAATGCGCTCATACATCAAAGCCCTCGTACGTCAAAGCACTCGTACATCAAAGCACTCATACATCAAAGTGCCCATACATCAAAACACTCGCACATCAAAGCGCTCGCACATCAAAGCACTCGTACGTCAAAGCACTCGTACGTCAAAGCACTCGTACGTCAAAGCCCTCGTACGTCAAAGCGCTCGTACATCAAAGCGCTCGTACGTCAAAGCGCTCGTACGTCAAATCACTCGTACGTCAAAACACTCGTACGTCAAAGCACTCGTACGTCAAAGCACTCGTACGTCAAAGCACTCGTACGTAAAAGCGCTCGTATCAGTTGTGGTCAAGTGACGCTCGGCAGTACAAAGCGTGTCTCCACGTGCCGCTGCTCGTACCGCCAAGACCCTCGCTCGTTCATCAAGTCAATATTTACACACGTGTATATATATATAATGTTCAGCTCATCTTGCGAAACTCTCGCAGACCAAGGTTTCACTGCGAACGACAACGTTTCGGGCGCGCCCCAAGCGTCAGTCACCAGGCACCGTATTGGCTCGGTGCGGGGGCTGCAGGCCGGTGTCAGTGTCAGTTTCATTTTCAGTTTATTTTGGGTATAGCCCCCTGTGTGTGTGAGCCATCCGGCTCTTGAATCCGGGTGCACGCAGAAAAATCCATGGGGAAAAAAAATAAAAAATAAAACAGCAAAAATATTCCTTAAAAAAAAAAGCACCGTTACACCACCAGCGCCGCTTGCAAATAACCCCAGCGGGATTGCAAAGTCAAACAACAACAACAACAGCAACAGCAGCAACCACAACAACAACTACCACAAGACAACTTAAGATCAAGGCCATCAGTCGAACTCCGTACCGCAACAAAAACAAACGTGTCCGAACCAAAAAAAACGTTTTCCAAATCACTCAAAAAAACAAAGCCATAATCGCAACGTAACACTGATCACGGAGGGGGCAACTGTGACCGAATTTCGATTTATAAAGCTTTCGTGACTTGCAAGGATTCATCGTCTTTGGTTCTTTCGGCAAAAGTCACCACCACCACCACGTAGAGTGAGAACAAAATAATAAATCGATAAAATAAAACCACGCGATAATATTCTCACGACGTTTTTTTTTTTTCACGACGTTCCGGTGTGCTCCGGCCGAGACGTCGTGAGAACATTATTGCGTCATTTCGTGTTATCGATTCACTATTTTGGCTCTCATTCCACGTGACTTTACCGAAAGAACCAAAGAAGATGTGGCCGAATTTTGACAATAAACTCACGTGAATATAACACGTGTCACGCGGGCGGGGGCGGGGGCGGGGTCACGCGGTTGGGGGGGGGGTTCGGCCCTTCACCGAAGGATCTGGAAGGGTGAGCGGCAGCTGTCCACGCCCGAGCGGCTGTGAGCGGGACGTTGGCCAAGTTAGGGCCCGTCGGCTACCGGCCTCAGGCCTTTACGTTGGGCGCCACCCGCTGCTCTGGCCCGCAAGCGGTGCTAGCGCCCCGTAGCCCAGCGTGTGCCCCCTGGGTTTCAGCCGCTAGCGAGAGAGCGTTCACCCCCCCCCCCGGAACACCCCCGAGGACATCGTCTGTGCTGATGGCCTGGTACCTCTCGCTGCCGCTCGTCGCCACCGGCCCCATGAGTCCTCCCTCACGCCCGTAACAACGCGGAGCCGAACTTGGGGGAGCGGGGTGGGTGGGGGTATCGGGCAAATCTGCCGGCAGCGGGAAACCGTGGGACGGCCTCACGCGTAGGGGCCCGATGGATGAAAACTCGCGGTGACAGGCGACCGCCCCCCCCCCCAACGCGCCCCTCCCGCCCAACGCCCCTGGCGGGAGACTACGTGCGGGCGTGTGCACAGAGCACGTGTGTGTGTGCGTTCAGGGGCAGGGGCTGGGGGGGGGGGTAGGCGTGTCGTCAACAACACGTGTCACCATCAGCACGTGTCACCGTCAACAAAGCGTGTCACCACCCACGTGTGTCAACACCAACGCGTGGAACCACCAACACGTGTCATCAACAACACGTGTCATCAACAACACGTGTCACCAACAACACGTGTCATTACCAACAACACGTGTCATCAACAACACGTGTCATCAACAACACGTGTCACCAACAACACGTGTCATTACCAACAACACGTGTCACCACCAACACGTGTCATCACCAACGCGTATCACCACCCACGTGTGTCAACACCAACGCGTGGAACCACCAACGCATGTCATCAACAACACGTGTCATCACCAACACGTGTCACCGTCAACAACGCGTGTCATTACCAACACGTGTGTCATCAACAACACGGGTCATCAACAACACGTGTCACCACCCACGTGTGTCAACACCAACGCGTGGAACCACCAACGCATGTCATCAACAACACGTGTCATCAACAACACGTGTCATCAACAACACGTGTCACCAACAACACGTGTCATCATCAACACGTGTCATCATCAACACGTGTCACCGTCAACAACGCGTGTCACCACCCACGTGTGTCACCACCAACGCGTGTCATCAACAACATGTGTCACCAACAACACGTGTCATCATCAACACGTGTCATCATCAACACGTGTCACCGTCAACAACGCGTGTCACCACCCACGTGTGTCATCAACAACGCGTGTCATCAACAACACGTGTCACCAACAACACGTATCACCACCCACGTGTGTCACCACCAACGCGTGTCATCACCAACACGTGTCACCACCAACGCGTGTCATCACCAACACGTGTCGTCACCAACACGTGTAACCACCAACGCGTGGAACCACCAACGCGTGGAACCACCAACACGTGTCATTACCAACACGTGTCATTACCAACACGTGTCATTACCAACACGTGTCATCAACAACACGTGTCATCACCAACACGTGTCATCACCAACGCGTGTCACCAACAACGCGTGTCACCAACAACACGTGTCACCAACAACACGTGTCATCAACAACACGTGTCATCCCCAACACGTGTCACCAACAACACGTGTCATCACCAACACGTGTCATCAACAACACGTGTCATCCCCAACACGTGTCACCAACAACACGTGTCATCACCAACACGTGTCACCAACAACACGTGTCACCAACAACACGTGTCACCAACAACACGTGTCACCAACAACGCGTGTCATCAACAACACGTGTCACCACCCCACGTGTCACCACCACCACGTGTCACCACCACCACGTGTCACCACCACCCCACGTGTCACCACCCCACGTGTCACCACCCCCACGTGTCACCACCCCACGTGTCACCACCCACACGTGTCACCACCACCCCCACGTGTCACCACCCACACGTGTCACCACCACCCCCACGTGTCACCACCCCACGTGTCACCACCCCACGTGTCACCACCCCCACGTGTCACCACCACCCCACGTGTCACCACCCCACGTGTCACCACCCCCACGTGTCACCACCACCCCCACGTGTCACCACCCCCACGTGTCACCACCCCCACGTGTCACCACCCCCACGTGTCATCATCATCACCACGTGTCACCACCCCCACGTGTCACCACCCCCACGTGTCACCATCACCCCCACGTGTCACCATCACCCCCACGTGTCACCACCACCCCCACGTGTCACCACCCCCACGTGTCACCACCACCCCCACGTGTCACCACCCCCACGTGTCACCACCCCCACGTGTCACCACCCCCACGTGTCACCACCACCACGTGTCACCACCCCCACGTGTCACCACCCCCACGTGTCATCATCATCACCACGTGTCACCACCCCCACGTGTCACCACCCCCACGTGTCACCATCACCCCCACGTGTCACCACCACCCCCACGTGTCACCACCACCCCCACGTGTCACCACCACCCCCACGTGTCACCACCCCACGTGTCACCACCCCCACGTGTCACCACCCCACGTGTCTCTCCGTCTCGTGCCTTCAGGCTGACGCTCACCCTCAGCTGCCCCATGGACCTCCGCACGTTCCCCATGGACACGCAAACCTGTCCCTTGCTCATCACCAGTGGTGAGTGTCTAGTGTAGTGTATAGTGTAGTGTATAGTGTAGTGTATAGTGTAGTGTATAGTGTATAGTAGTGTAGTACCTGTCCCTTGCTCATCACCAGCGGTGAGTGTCTAGTGTAGTGTATAGTGTAGTGTATAGTGTAGTGTATAGTGTAGTGTATAGTGTAGTGTATAGTGTAGTGTATAGTGTAGTGTATAGTGTAGTACCTGTCCCTTGCTCATCACCAGCGGTGAGTGTCTAGTGTAGTGTATAGTGTAGTGTATAGTGTAGTGTATAGTGTAGTGTATAGTGTAGTGTATAGTGTAGTGTATAGTGTAGTGTATAGTGTAGTGTATAGTGTAGTGTATAGTAGTGTAGTACCTGTCCCTTGCTCATCACCAGCGGTGAGTGTCTAGTGTGGTGTATAGTGTAGTGTATAGTGTAGTGTATAGTGTAGTGTATAGTGTAGTGTATAGTGTAGTGTATAGTGTAGTATAGTGTAGTGTAGTACCTGTCCCTTGCTCATCACCAGTGGTGAGTGTCTAGTGGTGTAGTGTATAGTGTAGTGTAGTGTATATTAGTGTAGTGTATAGTGTAGTGTAGTGTATAATGTAGTGTAGTGTATAGTGTAGTGTATAGTAGTGTAGTACCTGTCCCTTGCTCATCACCAGCGGTGAGTGTCTAGTGGTGTAGTGTATAGTGTAGTGTATAGTGTAGTGTATAGTGTAGTGTATAGTGTAGTGTAGTGTATAGTGTAGTGTAGTACCTGTCCCTTGCTCATCACCAGCGGTGAGTGTCTAGTGGTGTAGTGTATAGTGTAGTGTATAGTGTAGTGTATAGTGTAGTGTGTAGTGTATAGTGTATAGTGTAGTGTATAGTGTAGTGTATAGTAGTGTAGTACCTGTCCCTTGCTCATCACCAGTGGTGAGTGTGTAGTGTATAGTGTAGTGTATAGTGTAGTGTATAGTGTATAGTGTAGTGTATAGTAGTGTAGTGTATAGTGTAGTGTATAGTGTAGTGTATAGTGTAGTGTATAGTGTAGTGTAGTACCTGTCCCTTGCTCATCACCAGTGGTGAGTGTCTAGTGTAGTGTATAGTGTAGTGTATAGTGTAGTGTAGTGTATAGTAGTGTAGTACCTGTCCCTTGCTCATCACCAGTGGTGAGTGTCTAGTGGTGTGTATAGTGTAGTGTATAGTGTAGTGTAGTGTATAGTGTAGTGTATAGTGTAGTGTGTAGTGTATAGTGTAGTGTATAGTAGTGAAGTACCTGTCCCTTGCTCATCACCAGCGGTGAGTGTCTAGTGTAGTGTATAGTGTAGTGTATAGTGTAGTGTATAGTAGTGTAGTGTATAGTAGTGTAGTGTATAGTGTAGTGTATAGTAGTGTAGTACCTGTCCCTTGCTCATCACCAGCGGTGAGTGTCTAGTGTAGTGTATAGTGTAATGTAGTGTATAGTGTAGTGTATAGTAGTGTAGTGTATAGTAGTGTAGTGTATAGTGTAGTGTTGTGTATAGTAGTGTAGTGTATAGTGTAGTGTATAGTGTAGTGTATAGTGTAGTGTATAGTGTAGTGTGTAGTGTAGTGTGTAGTGTAGTGTATAGTGTAGTGTATAGTGTAGTGTATAGTGTAGTGTATAGTGTAGTGTATAGTGTAGTGTATAGTGTAGTGTATAGTGTAGTGTATAGTGTAGTGTATAGTGTAGTGTATAGTGTAGTGTATAGTGTAGTGTATAGTGTAGTGTATAGTGTAGTGTATAGTGTGTAGTGTATAGTGTGTAGTGTATAGTGTGTAGTGTATAGTGTGTAGTGTATAGTGTGTAGTGTATAGTGTGTAGTGTATAGTGTGTAGTGTATAGTGTAGTGTATAGTGTAGTGTATAGTGTAGTGTATAGTGTAGTGTATAGTGTAGTGTATAGTGTAGTGTATAGTGTAGTGTATAGTGTAGTGTATAGTGTAGTGTATAGTGTAGTGTATAGTGTAGTGTATAGTGTAGTGTATAGTGTAGTGTATAGTGTAGTGTATAGTGTAGTGTATAGTGTAGTGTATAGTGTAGTGTATAGTGTAGTGTATAGTGTAGTGTATAGTGTAGTGTATAGTGTAGTGTATAGTGTAGTGTATAGTGTAGTGTATAGTGTAGTGTATAGTGTAGTGTATAGTGTAGTGTATAGTGTAGTGTATAGTGTAGTGTATAGTGTAGTGTATAGTGTAGTGTATAGTGTAGTGTATAGTGTAGTGTATAGTGTAGTGTATAGTGTAGTGTATAGTGTAGTGTATAGTGTAGTGTATAGTGTAGTGTATAGTGTAGTGTATAGTGTAGTGTATAGTGTAGTGTATAGTGTAGTGTATAGTGTAGTGTATAGTGTAGTGTATAGTGTAGTGTATAGTGTAGTGTATAGTGTAGTGTATAGTGTAGTGTATAGTGTAGTGTATAGTGTAGTGTATAGTGTAGTGTATAGTGTAGTGTATAGTGTAGTGTATAGTGTAGTGTATAGTGTAGTGTATAGTGTAGTGTATAGTGTAGTGTATAGTGTAGTGTATAGTGTAGTGTATAGTGTAGTGTATAGTGTAGTGTATAGTGTAGTGTATAGTGTAGTGTATAGTGTAGTGTATAGTGTAGTGTATAGTGTAGTGTATAGTGTAGTGTATAGTGTAGTGTATAGTGTAGTGTATAGTGTAGTGTATAGTGTAGTGTATAGTGTAGTGTATAGTGTAGTGTATAGTGTAGTGTAGTACCTGTCCCTTGCTCATCACCAGTGGTGAGTGTCTAGTGGTGTAGTGTATAGTGTAGTGTAGTGTATATTAGTGTAGTGTATAGTGTAGTGTAGTGTATAGTGTAGTGTAGTGTATAGTGTAGTGTATAGTAGTGTAGTACCTGTCCCTTGCTCATCACCAGCGGTGAGTGTCTAGTGTAGTGTAGTGTATAGTGTAGTGTATAGTGTAGTGTATAGTGTAGTGTATAGTGTAGTGTAGTGTATAGTAGTGTATAGTGTAGTGTATAGTGTAGTGTATAGTGTAGTGTATAGTGTAGTGTATAGTGTAGTATAGTGTAGTGTATAGTGTATAGTGTAGTGTGTAGTGTAGTGTATAGTAGTGTAGTGTATAGTGTATAGTGTAGTATAGTGTGTAGTGTAGTGTATAGTGTAGTGTATAGTGTAGTGTATAGTAGTGTATAGTGTAGTGCATAGTGTAGTGTATAGTGTAGTGTATAGTAGTGCATAGTGTAGTGCATAGTGCAGTGTATAGTGCAGTGTATAGTGTAGTGTATATTGTAGTGTATATTGTAGTGTATAGTGTAGTGTATAGTGTAGTGTATAGTGTAGTGTATAGTGTAGTGTATAGTGTAGTGTATAGTGTAGTGTATAGTGTAGTGTATAGTGTAGTGTGTAGTGTATAGTGGTTCTAAAGTCTCCCTCCCCCCCTCCCTCCCCTCCACAACTCCAGCGAGCTACACGGAGCGAGATATGCTTCTCCGCTGGAGGGTGGAGCAAGCCATCGTGTTGGCTGACGACCTCAGCATCCCCCACTTTGAGTTGGACCCCAACATCACCCTGGAGGACTGCGCAGAGACCTACCGCACAGGTACCACGTGGGTCCTGCACTGGTGTCACGTGGGTCCTGCACTGGTGTCACGTGGGTCCTGCGCAGGTGTCACGTGGGTCCTGCACAGGTATCACGTGGGTCCTGCGCGAGTGTCACGTGGGTACTGCACTGGTGTCACGTGCGTCCTGCACAGGTACCACGTGGGTCCTGCATAGGTGTCACGTGGGTCCTGCAGAGGCACCACGTGGGTCCTGCACAGTGTGCACGTGGGTCCTGCACAGGTGTCACGTGGGTCCTGCACAGGTGTCACGTGGGTCCTGCGCAGGTGTCACGTGGGTCCTGCACAGGTGTCACGTGGGTCCTGCACAGGTGTCACGTGGGTCCTGCGCAGGTGTCACGTGGGTCCTGCACAGGTGTCACGTGCGTCCTGCACAGGTGTCACGTGGGTCCTGCGCAGGTGTCACGTGGGTCCTGCACAGGTACCACGTGGGTCCTGCACAGGTGTCACGTGGGTCTTGCACAGGTGTCACGTGGGTCCTGCACTGGTGTCACGTGCGTCCTGCACAGGTGTCACGTGGGTCCTGCACAGGTGTCACGTGGGTCCTGCGCGGGTGTCACTTGGGTCCTGCACAGGTGTCACGTGCGTCCTGCACAGGTGTCACGTGGGTCCTGCACAGGTGTCACGTGGGTCCTGCGCGGGTGTCACGTGGGTCCTGCACAGGGGTCACGTGAGTCCTGCGCAGGCACCACGTGGATCCTGCACAGGTGTCACGTGCGTCCTGCACACGTGTCACGTGGGTCCTGCACAGGTACCACGTGGGTCCTGCACAGGTGTCACGTGGGTCTTGCACAGGTGTCACGTAGGTCCTGCACAGGTACCACGTGGGTCCTGCACAGGTGTCACGTGGGTCCTGCACAGTGCGGACGTGGGTCCTGCACAGGTGTCACGTGGGTCCTGCACAGGTGTCACGTGGGTCCTGCACAGGCACCACGTGGGTCCTGCACAGGTGTCACGTGGGTCCTGCACAGGTACCACGTGGGTCCTGCACAGGTACCACGTGGGTCCTGCACAGGTACCACGTGGGTCCTGCACAGGTGTCACGTGGGTCCTGCACAGGTACCACGTGGGTCCTGCACAGGTGTCACGTGGGTCCTGCACAGGTATCACGTGAGTTCTGCACAGGTGTCACGTGGGTCCTGAACAGGTATCCCCTACCTGACAACCGCGGTGGCCAGTAGATGTTGACTACCTCGCCTGGTACACAGGAGGTCGTGGGTTCAATCCCAGACACTGAGAGATGTTGACTACCTCGCCTGGTACACAGGAGGTCGTGGGTTCAATCCCAGACCCTGAGAGATGTTGACTACCTCGCCTGGTACACAGGAGGTCGTGGGTTCAATCCCAGACCCTGAGAGATGTTGACTACCTCGCCTGGTACACAGGAGTTCGTGGGTTCAATCCTAGACACTGAGAGATGTTGACTACCCCGCCTGGTACACAGGAGGTTGTGGGTTCAATCGTAGACACTGAGAGATGTTGACTACCTCGCCTGGTACACAGGAGGTTGTGGGTTCAATCCTAGACACTGAGAGATGTTGACTACCTCGCTTGGTATGCAGGAGGTAGTGGGTTCAATCCCAGACACTGAGAGATGTTGACTACCTCGCCTGGTACCTTGGAGGTCGTGGGTTCAACCCCAGACACTGAGAAATGTTGACTACCTCGCTTGGTATGCAGGAGGTCGTGGGTTCAATCCCAGACACTGAGAGATGTTGACTACCTCGCATGGTACCTTGGAGGTCGTGGGTTCAATACCAGACAATGAGAAATGTTGACTACATCGCCTGGTACACAGGAGGCCGTGGGTTCAATCCCAGACACTGAGAGATGTTGACTACCTCGCCTGATACGCAGGAGGTCGCGGGTTCAATCCAAGACACTGAGAGATGTTGACTACCTTGCCTGGTACGCAGGAGGTCGTTGGTTCAATCCCAGACACTGAGAGATGTCGACTACCTCGCCTGGTATGCAGGAGGTCGCGGGTTCAATCCCAGACACTGAGAGATGTTGACTACCTCGCCTGGTACACAGGAGGTCGTGGGTTCAATCCCAGACACTGAAAGATGTTGACTACCTCGCCTGGTATGCATGACGTCGTGGGTTCAATCCCAGACACTGAGAGATGTTGACTACCTAGCCTGGTTCACAGGAGGTCGTGGGTTCAATCCCAGACACTGAGAGATGTTGACCACCTCGCCTGGTACACAGGAGGTCGTGGGTTCAATCCCAGACACTGAGAGATGTTGACTACCTCCCCTGGTACACAGAAAGTCGTGGGTTCAATCCCAGACACTGAGAGATGTTGACTACCTCCCCTGGTACACAGAAAGTCGTGGGTTCAATCCCAGACCGTGAGAGATGTTGACTACCTCGCCTGGTACGCAGGAGGTCGTGGGTTCAATCCCAGACACTGAGAGATGTCGACTACCTCGCGTGGTACACAGGAGGTCGTGAGTTCAATCCCAGACCCTGAGAGATGTTGACTACCTCGCCTGGTATGCAGGAGGTCGTGGGTTCAATCCCAGACCCTGAGAGAAATCCCAGACCCTGAGAGATGTTGACTACCTCGCCTTCTACTCAGGAGTTCAATCCCAGACCCTGAGAGATGTTCACTACCTCGCCTGGTACGCAGGAGGTCGTTGGTTCAATCCCAGACACTGAGAGATGTCGACTACCTCGCCTGGTACGCAGGATGTCGCGGGTTCAATCCCAGACACTGAGAGATGTTGACTACCTCGCCTGGTATGCAGGACGTCGCGAGTTCAATCCCAGACACTGAGAGATGTTGAATACCTCGCCTGATACACAGGAGGTCGTGGGTTCAATCCCAGACACTGAGAGATGTTGACTACCTCGCCTGGTATGCAGGAGGTCGTGGGTTCAATCCCAGACACTGAGAGATGTTGACTCCCTCGCCTGATACGCAGGAGGTCGTGGGTTCAATCCCAGACACTGAGACATGTTGACTACATCGCCTGGTACACAGGAGGTCGTGGGTTCAATCTCAGACACTGAGAGATGTTGACTACCTCGCCTGGTATGCAGGACGTCGTGGGTTCAATCCCAGACACTGAGAGATGTTGACTACCTAGCCTGGTTCACAGGAGGTCGTGGGTTCAATCCCAGACACTGAGAGATGTTGACCACCTCGCCTGGTACACAGGAGGTCGTGGGTTCAATCCCAGACACTGAGAGATGTTGACTACCTCGCCTGGTACGCAGGAGGTTGCGGGATCGATCCCAGACACTGAGAGATGTTGGCTACCTCGCCTGGTACACACGAGGTTCGTGGGTTCAATCCCAGACACTGAGAGATGTTGACTACCTCCCCTGGTACACAGAAAGTCGTGGGTTCAATCCCAGACACTGAGAGATGTTGACTAACTCGCCGGGGACGCAGGAGGTAGTGGGTTCAATCCCAGACCGTGAGAGATGTTGACTACCTCGCCTGGTACGCTGGAGGTCGTGGGTTCAATCCCAGACACTGAGAGATGTCGACTACCTCGCGTGGTACACAGGAGATCGTGAGTTCAATCCCAGACCCTGAGAGATGTTGACTACCTCGCCTGGTACGCAGGAGGTCGTGGGTTCAATCCCAGACCCTGAGAGATGTTGACTACCTCGCCTGGTACGCAGGAGGTCGTGGGTTCAATCCCAGACCCTGAGAGAAATCCCAGACCCTGAGAGATGTTAACTACCTCGCCTGGTACACAGGAGTTCGTGGGTTCAATCCAAGACACTGAGAGATGTTGACTACCTCGCCTGGTACGCAGGAGGTCGTGGGTTCAACCCAGACACTGAGAGATGTCGACTACCTCGCTGGGTACACAGGAGGTCGTGGGTTCAATCCCGGACCCTGAGAGATGTTGACTATCTCGCCTGGTACGCAGGACGTCGTGGGTTCAATCCCAGACCCTGAGAGAAATCCCAGACCCTGAGAGATGTTGACTACCTCGCCTGCTACTCAGGAGGTCGTGGGTTCAATCCCAGACACTGAGAAATGTTGACTACCTCGCCTGCTACTCAGGAGGTCGTGGGTTCAATCCCAGACACTGAGAGATGTTAACTACCTCGCCTGGTACACAGGAGGTCGTGGGTTCAATCCAGGACACTGAGAGATGTTGACTACCTCGCCTGGTTCATAGGAGGTCGTGGGTTCAATCCCAGACACTGAGAGATGTTGACTACCTCGCCTGGTACACAGGAGGTCGCGGGTTCAATCCGAGATACTGAGAGATGTTGACTACCTCGCCTGGTGCGCAGGAGGTCGTGGGTTCGAACCCGACCCTGACGATGCCTGCTGCTGCTGTATATTTGGAGTCTGCGTTTCTCCCTGTCACTCATCATCACGGTGGCTAGGACATGTTTACTTCCTCACTCACACACCCACCCACTTATCCACTTACTCACCCACCCACTCACACACGCACCCACTCACCCAACCACCCACCCACTCGCTCACCCACCGACTCGCCCACCCACTCACTTACCCACCCACCTACTCACCCACCCACCCACTCAACCACCCACACACCCACTCACCCACTCACTCACCCACCCACTCAACTACCCACACACCCACCCACTCACCCACCCACTCACCCACTAACCCACCCACTCACCCACCCACTCACCCACCCACTCAACTACCCACACACCCACTCACCCACCCACCCATTCAACCATACCACACACCCACTCACCCACTCACCCACCCATTCAACCACCCACACACCCACTCAACCAGTCACCCACCCACTCAACCACCCACACACCCACTCACTCACCCACC